>SNQJ01S0021199.1:81506-92978 GCA_010110895.2 Picea sitchensis | reverse complement strand
AACCTAGAAAAAGTTCATTGTCCAATTCACCTATTCCTTTTGAAAATACACAAGAGTTGGAATCCCAAAGAAACCCTATTTCATCATCATAGATTGTACCTATTGATTCTACAATTTCTAAAGAAATTTTAGTGATTAATCCACAATTAAAATTGTCTGAAGTATTGACGAGAGAACAAAGAAAATATATTGGTCAACCACCTATTGAGTTTACAATTCTCGTGAAGAGTAGACAATATCACAAAGGTAAACCAAGTGATCTTACTTATATTTCTGTGCCTAATCCCCTAATCCCCTTTCTCAAATTTCAAACATATTAAGGGGAACACAAGATCTCTATGACTCATTGATTGATTTTCAATCAAGATTTTGTTTTGGTAAGATGCCATCTCCACCAAAGAGTCATCCTGACACTCCTGGATCTCAACCAATGTCTTCACAAGGAATTCCCAGACAATCTCCATAGGGAATTCCAAGTAAATATCCAAGGAGAAATATGGCTAATTTACCAAGGAGACTGTGGCTTGCACCAAGAGATGTTGCAGTGCCAAAAACTTCTCATGATCTTCCTAAGCATCTAGAATTGTTTTTACCCAAGTTTTATGCCGATAGTAAAGAAACACCCAAAGATCATATACACAAATTCATGTTAGCAATTAGTTTGATGAGTGTACAACATGAATATGCTATTTTTCAATTATTTCCATATACTTTTGAGGGAAAAGCATCTATATGGTATTTTTAGTTACCACAAGGATCTATTACCAATTGAAATGATTTTGAAACTACATTCATGAAGAAATTTGGTGAGGATAAAACTCCAACAACATTGGTGTTAGAATTGTATAGAATTAAAATGAACCTAAAGGAAAAGATCAAATATTTCAATAAAAAATTCTTAATGCTAAGGGATAAAATTCCTAGGGATTCTAGGCCTTCCAAAAATGTAATTATTGAATTTTATACTATACCTCTACCTTCTTAAATTGCTATATTTTTTAAAAGAGTTGGGAAAACCACATTAGTTGAGACTTTTCAAGAAACATTAGATGTGGAAAAATAAATTATGAGCATTGCAGGAAAGTCACCAACATAAGAAAAGAGATTTATTTCACTTTCCAAGAAATAAACTATAATCAAAACCACAGATGAAAAGAAAGATAAATAAATTGTAGACATGGATAATATTCAAAGAATAATCAAGAAACTCACAAATGACATTGTAGATATAAATAAAATTTCAGGTGAAGGGTCATCCTATAGAAGACCATGGATACCTCCTTTTAGGAGAAATCCTCCACCTCCCAATAATAAGAACCTTTTTCCTGATTAAATACATCTTGATGAATTTGCACAAGATCATTATTTTCGAGATCATGAAGAAAATCATTCATAGAATAACTATCCAACATTTATAAATATGTTTAAGGTTTATGCTTCAACGGGAGAAGAATAAGAAGGTCCAACTAATGAAGATCAACAACGAGATGATCAAACCTTTGAGTCATAAATTAATGTTATATGAGATATTTATCACAGGATAATAAATGATTATGAAGAGGAAATAACTGAAGAAATATGTTTTTCTCATACTAGAAACAAGGGTCCTCCTTCTACTTCAGGAACACCAACTAGTACATCATCCCCTGAGAAGAAATCAATTTCTATTAAAAAAACCATCCCCAATTAAAACAAACCATATCTAGTTTATGATATTTTAGATTATGATCTCATGGAAGATATGAATAAGACTAGATCCAATATCTCCTTTTATGAATTAACAAAATTAAGTCAACAAAAAAAATGATACAAGCATTACAAAAACACTTCAGATAATGAGAAAATGGTTTAGAATTCTTCATCTAATGTTAATGTTTCCTTGATTGGAGATAAATCTGGTTCACATACACCTCCATTTCTTTTGACATTTCAAATATTCAACAAGAATGTACATAATTTTCTAGTAGATTCAGAGGCTTCATCCAATGTCATGCCATACTCTGTTTGCAAAAAGCTTAACATAGAGCCAAATAAATCTACTACACAAATTGTACAGTTGGACATATCAAATGTTACAATTTTAGGATAATTGTTGAGACCTAATTCTGCACCCCTGCCCCTCCTCTCTCATTTCCCTATACCTTCATCAAAATAATTCCTCTTCTGGTTGGTTAAGTCGGTTTCCCATTACTAAATGACTCATTTTTTTATCATTATCTTTCTTGATTGATTCTTTGCATCAATTATTTATGTTTTCTTGAAGGATAATTGCATGTCGTGGTTTGGGTTCAAAATATTTGTCATAATGTTTACCATTGATTGAGCATGAAACAAGTCGACCAATTCCTTTGTTTTCACAGGAAACATCCAAAAGAAAAACACTGCAATTAAGAGTAGTGGATTTCGGGCTTAGATTGTGAGAAAACAAACATTTTAAATTTTCGATGGTGGAGATCCAACAGTCAATTAAGATCAACGACTCTTGTGCATTCAGGGTTTCAAAATTGCATGAGGTTTAACAAAAAAGCATATGACGTTTCACTCTGGAACATTGTCACTCCAGGAGATTTCAATCTAGAACAAGCACAAACCTTCGAAGTGTCGGATCCCTGAATTGTCGAAGTGGATCCTCACTGCCATGTTACTTCGCAAGTTTGATCATCTGAGATATGTTGATCTAGAAAAAACACAGAGCCCTGGAGCCCCAAACTTCCATGTCACTCCGGGAGATCGATCATTCGAGAGATATTCATATTCTACAGTCAAAATATCCTGAACGTCGAAGTGTCGAAGCCCCTTTCTCATAAGTTCTTTTTCAGCTAATGTGGCATATGCCACCTGCTGGTTGATTCTAGATGACACATGGCACTCATTTTAGGCACTTTAGTTAAGTCATCCACGCTATTTTCAGGTGACACATGTCACTCTCTTTTTTATGACACATCAACAATTTGACAACATCCTGCCACATCACTCCGACATATTTCAATCTAGAGAAAACATATTTTCCCGAAGTGTTGAAGCCCCAAACTACCACGTCACTCCGGGAGATCATCCTCTGGGATATATCCATACTCCGCATTCAAAATATCCTGAATGTTGAAGAGCTGGAGACACGTGGAACTCATCTATCTATGACACGTGGCATTCATCTGTTGACAACGCGTGGAATTCATCTATTGATGACACATGACACTCATTTCAGGCACCTTTGGTTACATCATCCACAATATTTTCAGGGGATGCATGTCACTCTCTTTTTATGACACGTCACTGACTATGACATCATGTGGCAACATCACTCTTGGAGATCATCCTATAGGAGATTATCAAACTCTACAGTCAAAAGTTCCCCGAACACCGAAGAGATGGAGTCCTGAAATCCCAAAATGTTTAATGAAAAGATATATTAATCTCAAGTTAATTAGCAATAAGTGTTGTTTAATGACTTCACGAGTTCGGTCATTCAGGAGATGTTTATACTCTGCATTCAAAAGATCTCGAACGTCGATATTCAGAAGTGGCTTATCCTCATTAATTGCATGTTTTAATTTTTTTAAATGACACCAAATGAAGGGAACTCCGATCCAGTCTACGACATCATATTTCTCGTCTGGAAGTAGCTCGATGATAGTCGATAGTTACAGAGTTGAAGCTTCAGATACACACCCTGAAACACCACAACTAGGATATGGAGAAACTATACTCCATACTGTAGAAGGAATACCAAATATTCTAGAAGAAGCACCAGAAGACTTGTTTCTTTCTAAAGGAGATAATTTGAAGAAGATGTCAACACACCTAGTTATATACCAGTGGCCTCCAACAGTGCACATGTACACCTGTACTCAACTCAGAATCCAATTCTATCAGTCCTATTTAGTTTTGTCAAAGACTCGGTTCGATTCAGCATATATGTCAATTTGGTTTATGATTACCAACAATTTTAGTTAATTAAGTTCAAGACTCTTTTATATTAAGGAATCATAAGTGGTCATTTGTGTGTGATATGAACCACTTCTTTTTTATTAATTCAAGCTTGAATTATACCAAAATATACTCCAACATTTTTTTTTATCTAAGTTAATAAGTTTTTTTACAATTGATAGTGTAGAGTTAAGCCTCAGTCCCAGATGGACGAGAGCCTCTACAAACTTTGATAAATATGCAGTTTTTGTATGTTTTGAGGGTTCATTTTTTGGAAAAATAAGATCAATACATCATCTAGTTGAACCTGTTCTATGCATGGATTAAATCTCTCTATATGATGAATATACTTTTGATGACAATGTTTTTGTCCAAATATTCATGTTTTTTTATCTTATCTTGAATGCAGTTTTTGATCTATGTGAAGTACATTTCATTTCCTTCAGCTATTGTATAACTTATCTTTACTAATATGTAACTTGTAAAAAAACTAATTCTTTGGTGAAGATTTGTTTTATTTCAAACCATGGAAGCAATTGTGTTGTTGATACATGTTTAATCTCTTGAAATGATATTTTAAGTATTAAAATTATTGCAGCAGATTATTCATTGAGTGGTTTGTTGTTTCCCTTTGTTTTTACCTCTATTATTTGACTTGTCTGTCATTTGTGTGCCACCAACCAAGGAGGACCCTTATCCATATCATTTTTCCAACCAAATCATGCTCTTGTATTGATAAAAATAACACTCCAACTGACCAACAAAATAAAAAACCAACCATTCTAAACTTGAGGTGGCCTAGCTCTTCCCTTTAGCAGTCATGTGCAGATTTTAGGACCAACATCTTCTGGCACCACTTCCGGGGAATGGAGAACCGAAACATCTTTCCCTAGGAGAAAAAAAATGATCAGACTTGACCTTTGATGGTGAACAAATATTAGACACCTTCAGATTGCCATCTTTCACCCGACGACTCCAATGAGTAAACTTCATAAGAGAAATATCGGCTCCCATAAAAGAACTCAAGAGATCCAAATATGAACACATCAAAGAAACTAAGGCTCATCCCAACCCTGAGAAGGAAATAGTAGTCTATGATCCATAAAGGCAACTAAGAAAATCCACCTTATCTTAGAGATATACCTCATCCCTGAAGGGTAAAGTTGCACCCACAGATTCCACTTTTCTTCATTATCACAAGTAGCTTGAATTTTCTAGCCCTGAGAATCACAATTCCAAGGAATCTCAGATTATTTTAACCCCTACCCCCACTTCATCACACTTCATCATCCATTCCAGAATCCACCCCTTCATCTCCAATCAATCCTCATATTCCTATTCCCCCCAAAATGGATGTTAACAAGATGGATGCCATAATTGCTACCAGTTATGCACCCCTAGTTTTTCCTGTAGGCTTACATGCACTCCTGACCATAGATTACATGAAATATTTACCAAGATATAATGGGGAAGGGATGTTAGTGCCGAGGAACATCTGGTAGCCTTCAACAACTTTGTATACAACTTCAACATAGACTATGTTGATGTGTGGATGAGGTTGTTTGTACAAAGCCTCGATGGGGAAGTTTGGAAATGGTTTCTGGATCTCCCTCCAGCCTCCATTAAATATATTGACACACTAGATAAAGCCTTCATAAAGAAATTGGGAGATATAATATATTATCTGTATTACATCACTGAGTTCGGGGCCCATAAGAGTGGTGATTCTATTTCAGACTTTACCAAGAGATTCAATAAGATGTATGGTAGAATCCCAGATGAGATCAAACCAATTGAAGCCTCTTCCAAGATCACTTATGCCAATGAATTTGATGCAAAATTATCTCTTCTGTTGAGGGAGAGAATATCCACCACCTTGTTATCCATGCAAGAAGAAATCATTGAGGTTGAATCCAACATCTTGGCATCAGACATGTTAAAGACTAGCACTGATAAATATAAGAAGAAACAGAGAGAGGATTCCCTTGCCTCCTCTAACCCAACCACATCTAATCCTAAACTTGATGAAATGACCAAAACTTTGAAGGATTTGACATCTGAAATAGCTAAGATGAAATGAGAATCTAAACAACCAAAAAAATATTTTCAAGGGGCTAGGAACATAAATCCAAACCAGTTTAGAAGGCCAAATGATGCCCCTCAGATAATGCAGAGAGAGAGGAGGAATGTTGATGATCAAAGAGTAACTCCTTTCCAAAAAAATCATATCGAGGAGATGGATGTAGATAGTGATTCTATGGATGATGCTACTATACTTTTCAATGAAACATATTTTTACACCAGTCACTTAACGCAACAATATTATGAGGTAGCACAACTGTCAAATTAGTTTGATATTGAGATAGGGGAAGAGGGAGTTATTCAAGGCCATCCCCAAAATAAATATGACTTGAGACCTAGAACATGAACTCCTAAAGCCACCACCTCTGATCAGAACATAAAAACAGAGGTTCCTCCCAAGCCAAATCCAAGAAAGGGTGCATTGGCTAAAGCTCACCAGCCTCCTCCATTTAAAACTACTTCCCTTGAAGTAAAGGATGTTGATAGGCCAAAAGCATCTTTCAGCCTTGAGAATGAGTTGAGAAAGATCAAGATCCCTGTGCCTCTATCAGAATTGTTGAAAAATGAGCCTTTCAAACAATCCATTATGAAGGTTCTGCAACCACCTACTTCTGTTGTAACTTCTGATGTAATTAGTCTATAGGATGAGAACCTAGCCATTACTATGGGCCCACACATTGAGGATGGATTTGATTCTTCTCCACCTTTCTACATATCTTTAAATGTCCATGACAAGATGTTTGGGATTAATAAAAGATCCGGTGGTTTCTTTGGCATAGTTACCCAGGAAGAGTGTAGTGATGGACATCATTGTGGTTGACATTCACCCCAAGTTGGTATTATTTTTTTCAGGACATGGGCCAAGAAGGTTGGAGGATCATTACAAATGGACCTCACATATTCCACCATCCCTATTTTTGGGGAGAACATGGGAGGCTATAAAGGGAGGTCAGATTGGCATACATCATCAGTGGCCATCAAAATCCAAGAAACCATCCAATTTATGTTGTTGAGGATGATATCGGGTCATCTATTTTTTATTTAAATAACGAGGAACCATAAATTACAGTCAACAAATGAAAAAATCAGTCACTAACAGATCACCAAAACAAAGTCTGGAGGATGTATTTCGATGGCTCTTCATAAAAGGAAGGTTATGGGGCTGGTATAGTCCTCATTTCCCATGAAAATGAGGTTATAACGCCCTCTTATAAGATGGAGTTCAAGGCTACTAACAATATAGCTGAGTATGAAGATCTGGTACTTGGATTGAGGGATGCTAAGGACATGGCGGTTGAAAGTTTGGTAGTATTTGGTGATTCTGAGTTAATCATCAATCAAGTAAAAAACATCTATCAAACTAAGAAACAGAGGCTCAAACAATACAAGAATGAGGTGTGGGACTTGGTTGAAAACTTCTTTCTTGGATTTAACATCTCCTTCATTCCCAGAGAGGCAAATTAGAAGGAAGATTCTTTGGCATTGGTTGCCAACACCTTCAAACCTCCCATTGGCCCAAATATCAAGTATCAGGTGGAAGTCAGACATAGGACATCCATACTAGATAACATAAAGCACTAGAAAGTCTTTAGCGATGACTTGGAGCTGCAAATATTTCTACAGACCATTGAATAATTACCCAGTATCTCAATAGATCAAGAGGGTGAAGATGATGAATCATCTTGTCAAAAAAAATCTCATATGATGAAAAAAGTGGCTGGCCAAAACATTGTGGAACTTAGAAAAAACCACATCCCCAGGGGTATATTTCCACTGGAAAGGTTATTGGACAATCATGATGTCTCCACAGAAGGTGCCATAAAAAATCAAGAAGAGGAAGTGATGGACTGCAACATTGGGACTGCTGAAAATCCAAAAATAGTCAAATTGTCCAAGGCACTACCTCCAGAACAAAAAGACAAGTATGTTAGCCTCATGAAAAATTTTGTTGATATTTTTTCATGGTCGTATGAAGATTTGAAGATGTTTGACACTGACATCATCCAACATAAGATTCCTCTAAAGGCTGGTTTTAAGCCATTCAGATAGAAGATTAGGAAATTTGATCCCATGATGATGTCCATAGATGAAAAAGAGTTAAAAATAATGCTTGATGCCAGAATTATTGTTCCCTTGAGGTACTCATATTGGGTGGCCAACTTGGTACCTGTGAAGAAAAAGAGTGGGGAAATACGCTTGTGTGTAGATTTCTGAAATCTAAACAAGTGTTCCCTAAATGACAACTACCCCCTGCCCAATATGGACCATATTTTTCAAAGGATAGTAGGTGCCCACGATATTTCTTTGTTGGATGGGTACTCTGGTTATAACCATATAGAAGTATGCGAAGAAGACAAAGAAAAAGAAGCATTCACCACACCATGGGGGAAATTTATGTACGACAACATGCCCTTTGGGCTAATGAACACAGGGGCCACCTTTCAGAGGGATATGGATGTAGCCTTTGTGGGGGAGAAAGAAATATTTATGGTTATATATTTGGATGAAATCACCATTTTTCTCCAAATCAGATGATGAGCATTTACAACACCTTGAGTAGATTTTCTAAAAATGCAGAAGGTATGGGATTTATTTGAATCCTAGGAAGTCCCACTTTGTTATGCCAGAAGGTAAAATCCTAGGTCACGTAATATCAGTAGGAGGTATAAAAATAAACCCTAAGAGGGTGGAGACCATTCAGGAAATTGAAATCCCTAGAAATAAGAAGTCTATTCAGTCTTTAATAGGCATAATAAATTTTTTAAGGTGCTTTGTGCCAAACTTTGCTGAAATCATGAAGCCTATCACCAACATGCTTAATAAAGATGTTGTTATCAAGTGGTCCTAAAGTCTGCACCTGTGATAACATCATATTTCTTTCAACATGTTGGTGATATGCTTTATGATTTCAACAAAGTTTTGCACAAAGCGCCTTAAAAACATTATTTTCCCTATAAAAGACTGAATAGACTTCTTATTTATGGGGATTTCAATTTCCTGAATGGCCTCCACCCTCCTAGGGTCTATTTTTATGCCTCCTGCTGATATGATGTGACCTAGGAGTTTACCTTATGGAATAGAAAAGTGGGACTTCCCGGGATTCAAAGAAATCTCATACCTTCTGCATTTAAAAAAAATATACTCAAGGTGTTGTAAATGCTCATGATCCAATTTGGAGAAAATGGTGATGTCGTCCAAATATATAACCATAAATTTTTCTTTCTCCCCCATGAAGGTTTCATCCATATCCCTCTGAAAGGTGGCCCCTGCATTCATCTTCCCAAAGGGAATTTTGTGGTACATAAATGTCCCCCATGGTGTGGTGAATGTTGTTTTTTCTTTGTCTTATTCACATACTGCTATCTGGTTATAACCAAAGTACCCATCCAACAAAGAAATCATGTGGGCACCTACCACCCTTTGCAAAATATGGTCCATATTGGGCATGGGGTAGTTTTCTATTAGGGAACACTTGTTGATATTTCAGAAATCCACACACAAGCGTAGTTCCCCACTCTTTCTCCTCACAGGTACCAAGTTGGCCATCCAATCTGAGTACCTCAAGGGAACAATAATTCTGGCATCAAGCATTATTTTCAGGTCTTTTTCAATTATGGACATAAAAATGGGATTAAATTGCCTGATCTTCTATCTAAATGGTTTAGAACCATCCTTCAGAGGGATCTTATGTTGGATGATGTCAGCGTCAAATGTCTTCAAATATTCATACGACCATGCAAAAATATCAACAAAATTTTTCATGAGGTTGACATACCTGTCTTTTTGTTTTGGAGGTAGTGCCTTGGATAGTTTGACTATTTTTGGATTTTCACCAGTCCCATTGTTGCAATCCATCACTTCCTCTTCTTGATTTTTTATGGCAGCTTCTTTGGAGACATCATGACTGTCAAATAACCTTTCCAGTGGCACTAGACCCCTGGGGATGTGGTTTGTTTTAAGTTCCACAATGTTGTGGCTAGTCACATTTTTTAGCAGATGAGATGTTTGCTGACAAGACGATTCATCATCTTCACCCTCTTGGTCTATTGAGATATTGGAGAATTCTTCAATGGTATGTAGAAATATTTGCAGCTCCAAGTCATCACTAAAGACTTTCTAGTGCTTTATGTTGTCTGGTATGGCTGTCCTATGTATGAATTTCACTTGATACTTGATATTTGGGCCAATGGGAGGTCTGAAGGTGCTGAAATCCAATGCCAAAGAATCTTCCTTCTAGTTTACCTCTCTGGGAATGAAGGACATGCTAAATGCCAGAAAAAAGTTGTCAACCAGGTCCCATACATCGTTCCCGTATTGTTTGAGCCTATGTTGCTTAGCTTGATAGATAGATGTTTTTTACTTGATTGATGATTAACTCAGAAAATCCAAAGACTGCCAAACTTTCAACGGACATGTCTTTAGAAGCCCTCAATCCATGTACCAAAGCTTCATATTCAACTATACTGTTAGTAGTCTTGAATTCCTTCTTATAAGAGAGCGTTATAACCTCCTGTGCAGGGGAAATGAGGACTATACCAACCCCATAACCTTCCTTTGATGAATAGCCATTAAAATACATCCTCCATACTTTGTTCTTATGATCTGTTAGTGACTTATTTTTTCATTTGTTGACTGTAATTTCTGGTTCCTTTTTATTTAAATGAAAAACAGACGACCCGATCTCATCCTCAACAACATAAATTGGATGGTTTCTTGGATTCTGATGGTCACTGACGATGTATTCCAATCTGACCTCCATGTATATCGTCTAGTTTTGTCCCTCAAAAATAGGGATGGTTGCATATGTGAGGTCCATTTGTAATGATCCTCCAACCTTCTTGGCCCATGTCCTGGATAAAACCATACCAAACTTGGGGGGAATGCCAACCACACTAATGTCCATAACTACACTCTTCATGGGTAACTATGCCAAAGAAGCCACCAGATCGTTTTTTAATCCCAAACATTTGATTTTTTTGGAGTCAAAGGAGTAAAGGTCTTGGTAGGTCTTGGTGATCTCGAGAACTAGTTCCTCCATAACAACCTTAGGCATGACATTGTGTGAGGCATATGAGTCCATGAGATATTTATGTAGGATATTGGCATGGAAATTTAAAGATATGTACAAAGGTGGAGAAGCATCAAAGCCATCCTCAATGTGTGGGCCCACAATAATGGTTGGGTTCTCATTCTACAGACTAATTACATCAGAAGTTACAACATAAATAGGTGGTTGTAGAACCTTCATAATGGATTATTTGAAAGGCTCATTTTTCAACAATTGTGGTAGAGGTACATGGATCTTGATCTTTCTCAACTCATGCTCTAGGATGAAAGATGCTTGTGGCCTATCATATTCCTTTACTTAAGGGGAAATAGTTTTAAATGGAGGAGGCTGGTGAGCTTTAACCATTGCACCCTTTCTTGGATTTGGCTTGGGAGGAACCTTTTTTTTTTTTTTTT
>SNQJ01S0021199.1:68688-81500 GCA_010110895.2 Picea sitchensis | reverse complement strand
AGGTGGTGGATTTAGGAGTCCCGATCTAGGCCTCAAGTCATATTTCTTTTTGGGCTAGACTTGAATAACTCCCTCTTCCCTTATCTCAATATCAAATTGATTTGACAATTGTGCTACCTCATAATCTTGCTACATTAAGTGACTAGTGTAAAAACATGTTTCATTGAAAAGTACAACAACATCACTATCTACATCCATCTCCTCGATATGATTGTTTTGGAAAGGAGATACTACTCTTTGATCATCAACATTCCTCCTCTCTCTCTACATTATCTGAGGGGAATCATTCGGCCTTCTAAACTGGTTTGGATTTTTGTTCCCAACCCCTTGAAAAAATCTGTTTGGTTTTTTAGATTCACATTTTAGCTTAGATATTTCAGATGTCAAATCCTTCAAAGTTTGGTCATTTCTTCAAGTTTAGAATCGAATGTGGTTGGGTTAGAGGAGGTAGGGGAATCCTCTCTCTATTTCTTCTTGTCTTGATCATATCTAGTCTTTAACCTGTCTGATTCCAAGATGATGGATTCAATCTCAATGGTTGCTTCTTGCATGGATAACAAGGTGGTGGATATTCTCTCCCTCCACATAAGATAGAATTATGCATCAAATGTGTTATCACATGAACTTGTCAGAGTAATATGGGTTTGTGGTTTCTATGTAAGTCTGTAATTTTTCCCCGGTTTCCCTGTTTTCCTAGCCCACAACTAGTCATCTGAATCCTCAATCATGTAGGCCATAGCCATGAACACAAAGCGCAGTTTCCCTAAAAATCCATTTTGGGCTCAAAGAACAAGTGGAAGGTTGTTTTAAATTTTCAGCGGTAGATATCCATCAGGCGAATCGATCGACGATGTGCATTCTTTCGGAAGGTCAAAATTGCATGAAGTATAGTGCCAGAGAAAAATCATGAAGATCAAAGTTCGGGAAAAGATTGAATATGGGTCGTGGATCTAATTGGGAGAGATCAACGGTGAAATATTATCATGGGAATCAGGAGTTCGAAATGTTGTTAAAATTGTTCGTAAAAAATATGAAGTCCTGAAACCCGAAAGTGAATATGAGTCGTTGATCAACAAGAGCCATGTGTCATTAGATCCATAGCTCCGGGTAAAAGTGCATGGAGGAAGACGAGGTTTGAGATTTTTTTTTTTTCTAGAGCCTGGAGACCCAAAATGGATCTCGTCCATCCAAATCCAGGAGCCACACGACGCCATATCTAGAACTCAGGAGGAAAGAGAAGGAGGAAAAGACTCGAAGACCCAAAGTATATCCCGATCCTTGATCAAGGAGGGGGCAGAAGGGCCATTGATCTGGTTGAAGGGGTCAAAGTCCTGAAGCAGGAGCATAACCGTTGATTGAAGAGTATGTGCGTCAGTAGATCGACAACTCTTGGTAAAAGAAGAAGGTAAGAGAGATTTGATTTTGGATTTTCCTGGAGCCCATAGGTCCAAAGTGGATCTCAGCTGTCCAAATCCAGGAGCCACACGTCATCAGATCCTTAGCTCCAGAGGTTTTTCTTGGGGAAAATATAGTTTGAATTTTGAAAGGTTCGAAGCCCGAATCGTGAAGCATATTTCGATCGTTGATTTGAAAAGGGAAGATCCGATCCATCAATATAAAAGATGCCAAAGATGAACCATTGATTAGGAAGCCTCGTCTCATATCACAAGATCAATGGTTGCACTCCATTATGGGGTCGGAAAGTGCGCACATTTTTAAATTTTCAAGGGCAGGCTGCAATCAGAACCATGGTTTTTAGAAAGGGATGTGTGGTGGTTCATGGCGAATTGCAGGGACACAAGCGGTTTTCTTTCAAACCACCCTTGTTCACACCTGCAATTATGCAATTGGGTAGGGTCATGGCCCTAGGTCACATTGAAGAAGGAGCGATGGAGAGGAGCTGCATCAAAGGCCCAAAGCGCTCGTATTGGTCACAGAAGAAGATCTACATGGCCTCGAGGTGCCGGGATTGACTCGAAGAAGTCATAGGCACCGCCTAGAAAATTCATGGGTGTCAAGCCTCATCTCGATCCTGATGAAGGTAGTTAATGGAAATGGGGGTGGAATTTGAGACCTCGTCTCACCCCATAAATGGAAAGCATATTGAGAATGGTCGTGGGGGGAGATTTTCAATCCGAAGTTTCCCGAGGGATGAATTTTCCTACAAAGCACATAACTAAGTCGGGCTCACGTCTGACATAAGAAGGCCTGCACATGATGAAAAAGTAGGCACCAAATGGAAAATTTGAATGTAGGGGTTCAATCACATTCCTGGTGGTTGAAACATTTTTAGTATATATACGCAGTTTTGATATTTTGTTAAGGTCGAATGGTTGAGCTAGGCTCCCTGCTATTGTAATATTTTTATGAAGAACATTGGTTCTTTGGTTATGTATTTTTTTTTAGACATATTGGTTAATCTAAGTTAGCTTTCTTTCTCCATCTTATTTTCCTCTGATACTGAGAGAGTTCATGAATGGCCGATTCACATGGATTGTTGTAACTGTATTATGATGAATGTTTGATTATAGTGTTGTTATAATTTCTTTCAGTTTCTTTGAGATTTGAATTCAAGAAGATATTTCATTTAAGTTTTTCCTCCTTAGGCTGCTGGAAGACCTAATGTCCACAACAGGCCTCTACACTCTCCTCACCAAAGTCTTCCCTCTATTCACCCTTAATCCAACTTACTAATTGAAGTTGATTCCAGACCTCAATTGCTTATGCATGCTAGTCCATATTTATGAGTTAGAACATTATTATCATCGAGTCCTCTCCATTTGATCACCTAAAAATCATTTACATTTATTGTATAAACTGATGGGTACTGGGATTACCTTATATACAATCTGAGGGTGACTTCTAGTGATAATATTTATGGTGCCATTGTCCGGGAACGAATTGAAGACATTTCCCTGGGATAGAATGACAAAGAGCTTTTGATTCTGAAGGTGCATCAGATATCAGAACCATTGAAGATTGCACTTGCACCTAGAGACTCCACTATGTTGACTCCACTATTTCAGTTGTGGCTACCTCTAGCGCACTTGAAGCTGACCCAAATAATTTTTCTCAAGAAGGCTTTTAGCAGCTGCTTTCTCATCTTGAAAGTTCCCTGGGAGATTGACAATGATCAGATCTGGTCTTTGATGGTGAACAAAGACTAGAAACATTCAGACTACATATCATTCACCTAGCGACTCCATGATTAAAGGATCCAGTGGTGACTCCACTGTTTTGAAATGGAAAGAATCTTAGCTCCGAGGTTTCCTCCTTTTAATTTCTCCTATGTTCCTAGTTTTCCTAATGTTGTTCCTACTATGGACGAATGTGGTGATTTTCTGCCCATATTTAGAGAGCGTAAAGATGACAACCCTGCCAAGCATCTCCGTGAGTTTCATGAACTCATGTATCAATAAGAAATACATCATGATGATGTATTATTGAAGATGTTCATGATCTCGTTAGCAGGAGATTCTCATGAGTGGTACCACTCCTTACCCCCTGCTAGCATCTCCTCCCTAGAGCAGTTTCATGCGGCTTCCAATAGGCATTGTCAAAAGTTTTATTCCTCTGAGTTTATTTCTCATAACTTTTGTAAGGAATATAACAACTATGTTCAGAATATAGAAGATTCTGATGTAGACTATGAGGATGAAGAAGATTCTTTGGGTAAGTTGGTGGGACTGGTAAGATCACTTTCTGCAGAAATAGAAGAAGTAAAGGTTTATTTTTCTTGCCGATCTTATGAAGAAAACATAGAGGATATTCCGATCCCTGAAACAGATGTTCTGGGAAGACCTACTTATGATGAAGAAGTGATTTCGAATACTGACCAAGAGAAAACATATTTTGATGGATATCCCAGTGAAAATGATGAAGAGCAACAAATATCCACACCACATTTTTCTAACTTGGGAAGGAACCAGCCTGAGTATGACATATATGAATTTGATTCTGATGTGGATATGAAGGATTTCAAAGACCATACTATAGATCCTTTTCCTCTATACATTAAGGAAGAGAATTGTGTGGAAATCAGCCATCTTGAGACCGCAAAATACACTGAGCAGCGTGATAGAGAGAAAGAGCCATCCATGGATATACATGAAGAGACTTCTTTCTCTCAGCTAGCAGATGTTATTAGAGAAGAAAAAGGAGAAATGGAGGAGCTAAAGGTGCAGTTTATCTCCTGTCTTGAACCTGTAGGTGAGAAAGTATCACCTAGGATTAGTCAACCCGCATCAGTCTTCTACCCACCTATACACTCTAAGAACATCGAACGACGAGTGAGTAACCATGAAGAGCAGGAGGTAATTTCTTACTAGTTAAGATTTCCTGATTATAAATTTTGTGTCCTTGTGGGGTTATATATAGAACTATGTTTTCCAAAAGCATTGGAGCCTGCAAAATTGTTCATATTATTATCATTCAGAGGTATTTCCAGTGTTCCAATACATGTTTTATTTATGTTTTCATACTTCCCTTACCTTTTATGGATTATTTGTAGTAAAGAGAAGAATTATATTACCGAACAGTCTGGGTGGTTATGGTGGAAGTTTGCTTTCACCTAACACTTTGTAAAAATTAGTTAGCCTAGGACTGTACATAAATAAGCTCTTTCTGGAGCATGTGTTTTTTTTCCTTTTTATCAGTAGAATAATGTACATGTCGGCCTTCGGCGAAATGTTTTGAGCTCGACTCCATAACCCAACAACTAAGGAACTTGAACTACTTGTTCTTGGCATCTCGCAGGGAGCATGCCATCCCCTGTGGAGCCAAATGTTATCACATGAACTTGTCAGAGTCTTGTGGGTTTTTGGTTTCTACCTAAGTCTGTAATTTTTCCCTGGTCTCCATATTTTCCCAGCCCATATCTAGTCATCTGAATCCTCGATCATGCAGGCTGCATCCATGAACTCAAAGCACAACTTTCCTAACAATCCATTTCGGGCTTGAAGCACAAGTGAAAGGCATTTTTAAATTTTCAGCGGCGGAGATCCATTAGGCGAATCGATTGATGACGTGCATTCTTTCGGTTGGTTAAAATTGTGCAAAGTATAACACCAGAGAAAAATCCTGAAGTCAAAGGTTGGGCAAATATTGAATATGGGCCATGGATCTTATTGGGAGAGATCAACGGTGAAACATTATCGTGGGAATCGGGAGTTCGAAATGTTGTCAAAATTGTTCGTCAAAAATACGAAGTCCCGAAACCCGAAAGTGAATATGAGACGTTGATCAACAAGAGCCACGTGTCTTCATATCCATATCTCTGGGTAAAAGCACATGGAGGAAGACGAGGTTTGAGATTTATTTTCTTCTGGAGCCCGGAGACCCGAAATGGATCTCGTCCGTCCAAATCCAGGAGCCACGCGGTGCCAGATCTAGAGCTCCGGAGGAAGGAGAAGGAGGAAAAGGCCTGAATACCCAAAGGAGACCCCGATCATTGATTGAGGAGGGAGCAGAAGGGCTATTGATCTGGTTGAAGGGGTCAAAGTCCCAAAGCAGGAGCAAAACCGTTGATTGAAGAGGACACGCGTCAGTAGATCGACAACTCTGGGTAAAAGCACAGAAGGCAAGCAAGATTTGAGTTTGGATTTTCTGGGAGCCTGGAGGCCCGAAGTGGATCTCGGTCATCCAAATCTAGGAGACACGTGTCATCATGCCCTTATCTCCATAGGTTTTTCTTGGTGAAAATATAGTTTGAAGTTTGAAAGGTCCGAAGCCCGAATCACGAAGCAGATCTCAGTCATCGATTTGAAAAGGGAAGATCTGATCCATCAATCTAAAGGGTACCAGAGCTGGGCCATTGACCAGGAATCCTAATCTCATATCACAAGATTAATGGTCACGCTCCATTGCAGGGTCGGAAGGTGCGCACATTTTTAAATTTTCAAGGGAAGGCCGCAATCAGAACTGTGGTTTTTAGAAAGGGACGCGTGTTGGTTCATGGTGAATTGCAGGGACAAAAGCGATTTTCTTTCAAACCACCCTTGGTTGTGCCTGCAATCATGAAATTGTATAGGGTCATGGCCCTAGGTCACATTGAAGAAGGAGCGATGGAGAGGAGCTGCACCAAAGGATGAAAGCACCTGTATTAGTCACAAAATAAAATCTGCATGGCCTCGAGGCACCGGTATTGACTCGAAGAATTTGTGGTCATCGCCCGAAACATTCATGGGTGTCAGGCCTCGTCCCCATCCCGATGAAGGTATTTAATGGAAATGGGGGAGGTAGTTGAGACCTCGTCTCACCCCATAAATGGAAATCATACTGAGAATGGCCGTAGGGGGAGATTGTCAATCTGAAGTTTCCCGAAGGATAGATTTTCCTGCAAAGCACATAACTAAGCCAGGCTTGCATCTGACATAAGAAGGCCTACATAAGATGACAAAGTAGGCATCGAATGGAAAATTTGAATGCATGGGTACGATCAAATTCCTGGTGGTTGCAACATTTTTAGTATATATAGGCAATTTTGATATTTTGTTAAGGTCGAATGGTTGAGCTAGGCTTGCTGCTATTGTAATATTTTGATGAAGAACACTAGTTCTCTGGTTATGTATTTGTTTTTGAGATATCTTGGTTAATCTAAGTCAGCTTTCTTGCTCCATCTTATTTTCCTCTGATACTGAAAGAGTTCATGAGTGACTGATTCACATGGATTGTTGTAACTGTATTATGATGAATGTTTGATTATAGTGTTGTTATAATTTCTTTCAGTTTCTTTGAGATTTGAATTCAAGAATATCTTGCATTTAAGTTTTTCCTCCTTAGGCTACTGGAAGAATTGATGTCCACAACATACCTCTACACTCTCCTCACCAAATTATTCCCTCTATTCACCCTTACTCCAACTTACCGACTGAAGTTGATTTCAGACCTCAATTGCTTATGCATCCTAATCCAGATTTCCGAGTTAGAATGTTATTATCATTGATTTCTGTCCATTTGATCACCTAAAACTCATTTACATTTACTGTATAAACTGATGGGTACTGGGCTTACCTTCTATGGAATATGAGGGTGACTTCTAGTGCTAACGAAATGCATTTGCATAAGTGATCTTGGAAGAGGATTCAGTTGGTTTGGTCTCTTTTGGGATTATACTGTATGTATTATTGAATCTCTTGGTAAAGTCTGAAATAGACTCACCATTATTTCTCTTAAATCCCCCAAAATCAATGATGTAATACATATAATATCTTCTATATCCACATGTCTTTATGAAGGCTTCATCTAGTGCATCAATATCTATAATGGAGGCTGGAGGGAGATCCTAAAACCATTTCCTAACTTCCCCATCGAGGCTTTGTACAAACAACCTCATCCACACATCTGCATAGTCAATGTTGAAGTTGTCTACAAAGTTGTAGAAGGATAATAGATGCTCCTCAAAAGTGACATCCCCTTCCCCATTATATCTTAGTAAATATTTCATGTAATCTATGGCTGGGAGTGCATGTAAGCCTACAGGAAAAACTAGGGGTGCATATTTGGTAGCAATTATGGCATCCATCTAGTTAACAACCATTGTTTGGTTAATAGGAATATGAGGATTGATTGGAGATGCAGGGGTGGATGATGGATTGGATGATGAAGTGGAGGAAGGTATTAAAATAATATAAGAGTCCTTGGAATTGTGATTCTCATGTCTAGCAAATTCAAGTTGCGTGTGATAATGAAGAAAAGTGGACTCTTTGGGTGCACATTTACCCTTGAGGGATGAGGTATATCTCTGAGGTAAGGTGAATTTTCTTAGTTTCCTTTATGGCTCAGAGACTACTGTATCCTTCTCAGGGTTGGGATGAGCCTTAGTGGCTTTGATGTGCTCATATTTGGACCTCTTGAGTCCTTTTCTGGGAGACAATATTTCTTTTGTGAAGTTTACTCAGTGGAGTCGCCATGTGAAAGATTGCAGTATGAAGGTATCTAATATTTGTTCACCATCAAAGGTCATATCTGATTGTTTTCATTATCCCAAGGAAATATATTTTGTTGCTACATTCCCCGACAACGACGCCAAAAGATGTTGGTCCTAAAGTTTGCACCTGACTGCTAAAGGGCAGATCTAGGCCACCTCAAGTTTAGAATGGTTGTTTTTTTTATTTTGTTGGTCAGTTAGAGGGTTGGTTTTATCAAGACAAGATCATGGTTAGGTTGGAAAAATGATATGGGCGAGGGTCCTCCTTGGATGGTGGCACGTGAATGACAAACACATGAAACAATAGAGGTAAAAACAAAGGGAAACACCAAACCACTCAATGAATAATATGTTGCAAGAAGTTTAACACTTAAAATATCATTTCAAGACATTAAACATGTATCAACAACACCATTTCTCCCACAGGTTGCAATAAAAACAAATCTTCATGAAAGCATTAGTTTTTTTACAGGTTTCATATTAGTAAAGATAAGTTATACAATAGATGAAGGAAATGAAATGTACTTCACACAGATAAAAAAATGCATTCAAGATAAGATAAAAACACATGAAGATTTGGACAAAAACACTTTCATAAAAAGTATATTCACCAAGTAGAGAGCTTTAAGCCATGCATAGAACATGTTCAACCAGCTAATGTATTGATATTATTTTCCCAAAATCCGAACCCTCAAAACATACAAAAACTGCATATTTATCAAAGTTGCAGAGGTACTCGTCCATCTGGGACTGAGGATAAACTCTACACTACCAGTTGTAAAACAACTTATTAACTTAGCTAAAAACACTGCTGGAGTATATTAAGGTATACTTCGATCTTGACTTAATAAAAAAGAAGTGGTTCATATCACACACAAATGACCACTTATGATGCCTTAATCTAAAAGAGTCTTGAACTTAAATAACTAAAACTGATTCTAATCATAAACCAAACTGATGTATATGATTAATTGAATTGATTCTTTGAAAAAACTAAATAGGACTAATAGAACTGGATTCTGAGTAGAGTACATGTGTACATGTGCACTGCTAGAGGCCATTGGGAGATAATTGGGTGTGTTGGCAACTTCTTCAAATTATCTCCTTTAGAAATAAACAAGTCTTCTAGTGCTTCTTCTGGAGTCTTTGATATTCCTTCTACAATATGGAGTATAGTTTCTCAAATTCTTGGTTGTGGTGTTACAAGGTTCGTATCTGAAGCTTCAGTTATGTACCTGTCAAATATCGTCGAGTTGTTACTATATGATAAATATGATGCCATAGACTGGCTTGACATTCCCTTCATTTGGTGCCATTTAAAAACTTTAAAACATGCAATTAAAGAGGATAATCCACTTTGCAAATTCAAAGTTCAGGAGATTTTGAATGTAGAGTATACACATCTCCCAAATGAATGAACTCACAAATTCATTAACCAATTCTTACTTCTAATTAACTCGAGATTAATATATCTTATCATTAAACATTTAAGGATTTCAGGACTTTGACTCTTTAGTGTTCGGGGAGATTTTGACTGTAGAGTTTGAGAATCTCCCAGAGGATAATCTCCCAGAGTCACGTGGTTGTATGATGTCATAGTCGGTGAGGTGTCATAAAAAGAGAGTGACACATGTCACCTAAAAATAGCATGGATTATGTAACCAAAGGTACCTAAAATGAGTTCCATGTGTCATCGATAGATGAATGCCACACGTCGTTGATAGATGAATGCCATGCTTCATCGACAGATGTGTGCCACGCATCTCCGACTCTTCGACGTTCAGGATATTTTGAATGCAGAGTATGGATATCTTCTGGAGGAAAATATTCTAGAGTGATGTGGAAGTTCGGGGCTCCGACACTTTGGGAAATTGTGTTTTCTCTGGATTGAAATATCCCAGAGTGACAATCCTTCGTAGCGACATGGTAGCATGTTGTCAAATCGCTCACATGTCATAAAAAGAGACTGACATGTGTCACCTAAAAATAACATGGATGATGTAACCAAAGTGCCTAAAATGAGTGCCATGTGTCATCTGGAATCAACTGACATGTGGCATATGACACGTCAGCTGAAGAAGAACTTATGAGAAAGGGGCATTCGACACTTCGACGTTCGAGAGATTTTGACTGTAGAATATGAATATCTCCCGAATGACCGATCTCCTAGAGTGAAATGGAAGTTTGGGGCTCTGGGGATCTATTTTTTTTCTAGATCAAAATCTGTCGGATGGCCGAACTCGCGAAGTGACATGGAAGTGAGGATCCACTACGACAATTTGGGGCTATGACACTTCGGAGGTTTGCGCTTGTTCTGGATTGAAATCTCCTAAAGAGAAAATGTTCCGCAGTCAAACTTCATATGCTTTGTTGTTAAACCTCGCGTGATTTTGAAACATTGAATGCACAAGAGATGTTGATCTTAATTGACTGTTGGATCCCCACCGTCGAAAATTTAACTTGTCTGTTTTCTCACAATCTAAGCCTGAAATCCACTGCTTTGACCTGCCGTGTTTTTATGTTAGATGTTTCCTATGAAAAAAAAGGACTTGGTTGACCTGATGCATGCTCAATCAATGGTAAACATGATGAAAAATATTTTGAACCCAAACCATGACATGAAATTATCCTTCAAGACAACAAAAATAATTGGTGCAAAGAATCAATCAAGAAAGATAATGATAAAAAACTGAGTCATTTAGTAATGGGAAACCGACTTAACCAACCAGAAGAGGAATGATTTTGATGAAGGTATAGGGAAATGAGAGAGAAGGGGCAGGGGTGAAGACTTAAGTATCAACAAGAATTAAAGAGTGTTTTCATCAGGATAACTTCAAATCCAAAATTCCACTAGATAATAGATATTATTGTGGTTGACATACTAGAGTCATATGGTTTTCTCTTGAGTATAGATTGGTCAGAAAAAATGAATTGCTACTTTTCAACTGACTAGTCACATCTGTGGTTACCATTTAATGGTCAACAAAATCAGACAAAGGTTGAATGTAAACGACACATGAAGCATACTATTATAGATCTAAATGACCCTAATGAGCCAATTATGTTTACAAAATAAATTTTGGGAAATTATTGTTTGGACTCTTACTTTGGAAATTTTTCTACAAAAACTTCACCTTTTGAGGAGACAGGTTTGCATTATGAAATTATTCACTATAGAAAATTGTTGTTTCAAGTTGTACAAAGTTAGGATCTGGTGATGTAAATTCTGATGTAAATATCAATTTATGGACTTTATATTTTGATGGCTCTAAGTCTAATGAAGGTGCAGGGGCTGTTTGTGTCCTCAAATATCCTCAAGGTAACAAAACTATGATAGCATGTAGACTAGAGTTTGATTATACCAACAATATTGTTGAATATGAGGCTCTCATCCAAGGTCTCAGAAAGGAAATAGAATTCAAAATTCAAAAATAAAGTTATAGGTAATTATGAAGTTATTACCAAACATGTCATAAATTCAATACATTGCATTTCTAATTGCCTAAGAGACTATCAACATGAGGCATGTAGTTTGATTGATAATTTTTATGATTTTAACATTGCTTTTGTACCTCGAGATTTGAATATTGTTGCACATTTTCTTTCTAATGTGCTTCAAAGTTAATTCCTTTAGTAGATTTTTCTCCTAATAAATTTCTCGTGGAACTGATTTTCAGACCCTTCATTCCAGACACCATCACTAATTGGAGGGTCTTTGATGATGATGATCCAATTTTGAATTTCCTCACAAAGGAATATAATTTCAAGGGATCTATCATAAAATATTTGCAACATGACCAATTGATAAATGACTCTTCTTCACCAAATGAACTTGAATCAGAGAATGCAACACCTAAATCGATGGTTTGGTTGGAGAAACTCTATGATTTACAAGATGAATTCAAATGAGTAATAAATTGTAAAACCAATAGTTATTCAATGCAGTTTGAAGTAATCAATTTGGGAACTAAGAATAATCCTCAAAACATTAATTGGGAAATGATTGTTCTGCTAAAGAAAGGAATCGATTCATTAAAATTTTTAAAGAGTACAAAGATATTTTTGTATGGACATATAGTGATTTGAAAATGTATGACACTAAAATAATACAACATGTGATTCATTTAAAGGAGAATGCTAAAAATGTGCAGGAGAAGTTGGGGAAAATTCATCCAAGCATGGAATCTCAAATTAAGAAGGAATTGAATAAAGTTTAGAGGCTAATATCATTTTTCCTGTGCGCCACTCTTAGTGAGTGCCAAATTTAGTTCCATTATGCAAGAAAAATGAAAATATAAAATTTTTTGTTGACTTTGAAAATATAAACAAAGCTTATGATAAGGATAATTATCCAATTCCACCAATGGAGCAGATTATTCCATGTGTATCAGGTTATGAAATGTTATCTTTTAGATGGTTTCTCTGAATATAATCAGATTTTGGTGTCACATGCATATCATATCAAGACCACATTTCGAGCCAAATGGGGAACTTATGCATATAGACAGATGTCTTTTGGATTAATAAATGTAGGAGACACATTCCAAAGAGTAGTTGTTATCACTGAAATTTCGTCCGCACAGGACGACAAGAACTCCGCATCATCAGCACAGAAAAATAGGCATTCATGGCACAAGGATTAAATCCACAACACAGCAAAAGGGCCAAAAACTATACAAAAATGGCTAAAAAATCAAAAAGCGCAGCATACCCACTAAAAATGAGCGCGCGCGCGCAACATATTCGTATATTGAGCGCATATGCGCGGCTGTGGGGTGCAAAACCCGCGCGCCTGCCAAACGACGCATTTATGAAGCTGGTCGGCCTCCCAACCACTAATGGATCGGCTCCCAAGTCGATTTGACATCAAATCCGAGCTCAATCT
>SNQJ01S0021199.1:32175-68678 GCA_010110895.2 Picea sitchensis | reverse complement strand
CACGGTCTGAAACATCCCAAAAAATAGGTTATAGCGATAATTCCCAACTGACCCGTTTGAAACTAATTTCAAGAGAATTTGGGAACCCTAACTTCCATAGGGAATATCTCAGAATGTATAGAAAAACAACATATGAAGTTTTAACCACATGTACCCAAATATCTCTCCTTTGTCTCCTAAAAATTTCAATATCTGAAACATCCCGTAAAATAAGTTATAGCAAAAATACCAAGCTTACCTTAAACTGGTTTCTCAACTCTCCCCTTTTGGAATGATATTCAATCTGTGCTCATCCACTTCTTCAAATTTTGTTACATTTTTCACCCACACTCTTTCTCTCAATACTGTCTTTTTATACTTTGTCATAACCCTTCATGAAGGGACATGTTAATTCAAAAAGACACGAAACCCATTAATTAAATAATTAATTCTCCTTTTTTGTTTCACTTTTCCAAATACCATGGGAAAATACCATGGGCTTTCAAACCCATGGGTTTGAAACCACCATTTCACTTTTTACTTTTTCGTGTGCACCCATTTTTTTAAATATACTTGTAAACCTATATATAAATTAATCTTGGAAATGCTGTGTGTATTTGTAAAGTCATAATATGACATTAATGACAACATTAATCCTTTGACATCAATGACAATAATTCCAACAATATCCCCCTTTGTTGTTGATGGAAATATTGCAATGAAACACATAGTCCATCGGGCATAGAAATAATTCCCCCCTTGTCTGCAACTCTCCCCATTTGACATCAATGGAAAATGGATGCTCCCCCTAGGCTTGTGCTTCTCCTTAAACACTTAGTGACTAGATGAGATGGATATTACTCCCAATTTCATGTCCCTTAATTTGTTCTGACTACAAAAACTGCTCAAACACGATAAATAAACACTCCTAAAGAAGTCTAAAAATTGTCACCAACAATGCAAGGAAAAATAGGAAGTAGTACATCTCCAACAATAATCGAACATGGTTCAATTGGTCTCAGCAAATCCAAGTTGATTTAACAAGAAACACTTGAGTCAACAAGAATACATTAGTTGGGTTCACGTATCAACAACTTCAAGTGTTTCGCCCTTGAGGAATAAAAAATTAGCAGCAATGTTTCTCATTGAAAATTCCAGTCGATGGACAACCTAGTTGACTATCATGTTAGGTCAATCCTTGGTTAACCACTTCCAAGGAAATCATCGGTAAGTAAGAAAAACATTGAATGACTGTACAACTAATGATACACAATGATAGGAAGTCCTCAAACATCTATTCAAATTATTCCACAACCATCCATCAATCCAATCAAAATCTATCTTGGTATTCGACATTGGTCCACAATTCTATCTTTCACGTCTCTTTTGCAAAGATATGAAATCATGATTGGCATTCCTTCAATTTTTATGGTGAGGATGATGTAGGGCACAAATTTCTATGTCCTCTTATCAGAGTAAGTATTCTTAGGTTTAGGTTCACTTATAGGAGTATAATATGACATATCAACAACAATGTCATTTGTAACAACATGCTCAAATTTTGGCATGTGAGGAATAGGCAACTCATCAATATTTTCAGCACAATCAACAATAGGTTTCTCTTCTGTAAAACTAGTATGAACTCCACCTGCAACAAATAAAATTTCCCTGGTTGTAGCAAGGATAGGTGTAGGTAGGGAGGAAAAAAAAACATCATATACAAGACTTCTTCTTGGTGACTCCATATCAGGGGTAATAAGAACAACAATACCATGCCAATTCTTTCCAAGTCCTTCGCCAATATATCACATCTTGCTCAGCAGTCGGGACCCAATACATGTAGTGTGTTTTTCAAAGCACGTTGTGTGAAACCACCTTGGTGGAAAATATATTTTGAATATTTCCCTATTATATTTGGAAAGAATGTTAATTTTCTGTGGAACATCATTTTATTTCTTCATGTTGTCTTCATCATTGATCGAGCTTTTGAGTACATCGACATAGCTTTTAGATTTTCCTTTTTTAACTTTCTTTGGTGTCTTTGTAGATTTTGAATATTCTTTGGTGGTAATATGACTCTTATCATATCCAATACCAGTCTTAATGAATGGACACCTTTTATAATTGATGATATCATCTAAGGTTTCAACACTCTTTTCAAACTTCAAGATTTTATTCAACTTAATAGTTGTTTTCTCCAATTCATTTCTTAAGGAAACAATTCTAGATTCTAGCTTTTCGTAATTTTCTTCATTTTCATTCAGTTGGATTCTCACCACTTCTTATATTCTTCTTGCCTCTTCTAATTGAAACTTTAGGTTTATGATAGTGTTTTTGATTTCTTCAAGGCTTTGTGACATTTTGGATTTTGAATCATAATTCTCTTCATATTTCTATCGTTGCTCCTATTGTTTCAAATTCTTTTTCCTAAGATTCTTTATTTCTCTTAAGGAGCACATGAATTATTCTTCAATATCCACTTCTCCATTTCTTTCATCATTTTCCTCTTCTTCTGATTTCATCATTTCTATCCCTTTATTTTCATCAATCTTTGCTTCTATCTCCATAAATAGAATTTCTTCTCTATCACTATTGAAACTTCTTTCATTGTTTTCTTCAAATGAGTCACTAACCCCTTTTGATTAGAGACTCTTCTTCTACTTATAAGAGTTCTACAACTTTTCATGCTTGTCCTATTTGTGGTTATTTTTTTGTTGATGATATTTTCTCCCTTTCTTTACATTATGGTCTTCTTCATCATCACTAAGTTCATCCTTTGCATATGGACACTTAGCAAGAAAATGTCCTACTTTTCCATAATTAAATCATTTAAAGGGTAGCTTACCTTTGTATTTTCCATATCCCTTTTTGAGTTTTCTCACAAAATGTGTTTCCTATGCATCTGACTCACAGCTAGAATAATCGCTTGACTTGTGTTCTTTGTTCTTTTTCTTCTTTGAGGCTTTGAAGGTATCTTCTCTTTTTTATGGATTTTCTTTCTCTTTCTTCATTTCATATGTCATGAGGATCCCATACATTTCATCCATTTTCAATGAATCAATATCCTTCATTTCTTCAATAGCGGAAACTTTGGCATCAAATCTTAAGGGGAGTGATCTTAGCACCTTTTTGTACAATAATTGTTTCTTCAACCTTTTCACCAAGTCCTTTGATGGTGTTGACAATTTCATTCACATGAAGGAGATAAGATGCAACATTTTCTTTGTCTTTCATTTTCAGACTCTTGAACTATCTTCTATGAGTTTGTAACTTTTCTTTCTTAACCTTGTTGTTTCCTTCATACATGTTTTGAATTTTGCCCCAAATTTCCTTTATTGATTCACAATGCATTACCTTGAAAAACTCTGATTCTAACATACCACATAAGATGGCATTCAAGGATTTTGCATTATTTTCACTAGCCTTCTTTCCATCCTAATCCATTGGTGGATATGTTGGATATTTATAACCAATCATAATATATTACCAAATATTTAAACCAAGGTCCATTAAATAGTTTCACATCCTTATGCTCCAGAAGACATAGCTTGTTATGTCAAACAATAGAGCCATGTTTGTGGAGAAACCTTATTGATTGACCATGTGTGCTCATGAGATCAAATCTTAAGGGGAGTGACCTTAGCACCTTTTTGTACAATAATTGTTTCTTCAACCTTTTCACCAAGTCCTTTGATGGTGTTGACAATTTCATCCACATGAAGGAGATAGGATGCAACATTTTCTTTGTCTTTCATTTTCAGACTCTTTAACTATCATCTATGAGTTTGTAGCTTTGATTTTTTAACCTTGTTGTTTCCTTCATACATGTTTTGAAGTTTGTCCCAAATGTCCTTTATTGATTCGCAATGCATTACCTTGAAACACTCTGATTCTAACATACCACATAAGATGGCATTCAAGGATTTTGCATTATTTTCACTAGCCTTCTTTCCATCCTAATCCATTGGTGGATATGTTGGATATTTATAACCAATCATAATAGATTACCAAATATTTAAACCAAGATCCATTAAATAGGTTCACTTCCTTATGCTCCATAAGGCATAGCTTGTTATGTCAAAAAACAGAGCCATGTTTGTGGATAAACCTTATTGACTGACCATGTTTTCTCACGAGATCTACCTTCTATTGGTTAATCTATTTCTGAAGGAACCCACTCTAATACCAATTGTTGAGCACACACTTATAATGGGATGGGGTTGAATCAATATAAGACAAAAAAAATATATTTTTAAAACATTCATGAACCATAGGAAAAAAATCACATGTAATATTTATTAACTACAAAACATTGAACACAACATTTATGGGGAATCCCTTTCGGGAGAAAACCACAAAAATTCTCTTTATAACTTTCTAGGATCCAACCTACTATTATAAATATTTGTAGGAACTAACCTACTGGACACACCAATCCCTACTGGTACAAACCCTGGTAGGCACCAACCTACTCTTACAGATATTCATAGACACCAATCTACTAGATACACCAATTCCCATCACTAAGCACCAACTTAGTAAGAAACACCAATATTTTTGTTTGAGAAAAACCAACCTTTGAGTTACAATTTATTATTTAAAACATATAACTTCTTCAAAATATGATCAAATTTGCATTACCTTCACTGAGTCTACTTGCTACTTCTTCCTTCACCAAGTCTAACCAAAATTTGAATTTCCAAATGGTAACTTTCCCAAAGCTTTTTCTTTTTGGCCTCTTCCCAAGAACAAACTTGTACAACATGCCACATATTCAATTTTACAAATCTTATTTTGAAGTTTTTACCTAAGCTACTTCAGTATGTCTCCTCAAATCCTTGGAAATTTCATAGTCTGAAAAGTCCCAAAAAGGAAGTTATAGGGAAAATGCCAAGCTAACCTATTTGAAACTAATTTAAAGACCATTAAAAAACCCTAAATTCCATAGGATATATATCAGAAGCTATAGTGAAAAAAAATAGAAATTTTTTACTTGAATTACTTCTATATGTCTCCTTAGATTCCTGAAAATTTCATAGTCTAAGAAGTCCTAGAAAATAACTTATAGTGAAAATTTTGAACTAGCATGTTTGAAACTGATTTCAGGACTATTCAAAAACCCTAACTTCCATAGATCATATCTCAAAAAGTGTAGAGAAAAAACATCTAAAATTTTAATTACATGTACCCTTAGATCTCCCCTCTATCTCCTCAAAATTACATAGTCTAAAACATCCCAGAAAATAAGTTATAGCCAAAATCCCAAACCAACTTGTTTCAAACTGATTTCATGACTATTCAAAAACCATAACTACCACAGTGAATATCTCATAAAATATAGTGAAAAAACATCTGAAATTTTAACCACATGTACCAAGAGATCTCTCCTTCATCTCCTCAAAATTTCATGGTTTGAAACATCCCAGATAATAAGTTATAGAAAAATTCCAAAGTGACCTATTTGAAACTCATTTCAAGAGCAATCAAGAACCCTAACTTCCACAGGGAATATATCAAAAAGTATAGAGAACCAACATGTAAAATTTTAACCAGTTGTACCTCGATATATCTCCTTCATCTCCTCAAAATATCATGGTTTAAAACGTCCCAGAAAATCATTTATAGCGAAAATACCAAGTTGACCTAAAACTGATTTCGTAACTCTCCCCTTTTGGAATGATATTCAATCTTTGCTCATCTACTTATTCAATTTTTATTACATTTTTCACCCACACTCTTTCTCTCGATACTTTCTATTATTATACTTTATCATAACCCTTCATGAAGGGACATGTTGATTCAAAAAGACACAGAACCCATTAATTAAATAATTAATTGCCCTTTTTTTATTTCACTTTTCCAAATGCCATGGAAAAATATATGGGAAACCTTGTGTGTATTTGTAAATTTGTAATATGACATTAATGACAACATTAATCCTTTGACATCAATGACAATAATTCCAACATTTAGAATCCCAATTAGATCTGCTCTCATTTTGTATGATGATCTCCTCCAGAATGTGGGCCCAACTGCTACCTAAAAAGATGGATTAGATTGAATATCCATCCAATTGAATAAAATAAAACTTAAAGTAATATATTATATAATCTAATATATTTTATGCACTTAACTAATTAATATTAAATATCATTAATATATCCTAGATAGCTAGGAGAAAATGTAATTAAAAATCAAACATATGACTGAAAGATAAATTACTAATTAAAGAAATAGTTCCTCAACTCAATAATTATTAAGCATATATACATGTAACATTTTTAGAATAAGAAATTGTCTGAAAAAACACTTGCATTCTTATATCTAATTAATGAATTGAAGTGATTTGTATTTCATAAAAAAGATTTTTATATGAAATAAGCAAATGCTAAAATTGCATAACTCACAAAAAAATTGCAACACAACTTAAAGAATCCAATTGAACAAATTTCTCCAAAATGATTGAGGCCTTCAATTTCTTATTAAAATTGATAGCAGTGTACAAGTCTCAAGTACGATAATTCCATCCCCTTAACTATAGAACAATTATTATTTTATAACCTCATTTTCTTAAGAGTTTTAATAAATTGTCTTCATTTACACAATCCCTTCAATGAAGGAAATTAATTACATTCTATCACATAAGCATCTATTTTTTGATATTTTTCTCTAATTGATTCAGATTCTTTAAAATCTACTTCAAAATAAACATTTGGTCTACATCTAAGATCCTTCAATCTCGACCATATTCACAATTCGTGTTCCTACTTGGAAATTTGGCACTAACTTTCCTCTGTTTTCCTGTCAAAACATAAATAAATTCAAACAAAATGATAAAAATGTATAAATTAAGAAAACAACAAAGAGTTTGACATCTGTTAAAATTCAAGAAATTTAAAGATCAATTTGGGCCAAAAAAACCCTCATTAAGTCATTCTTTGTCTCCTTATCTTTCCATGGATCCCTCATTTTACTAATTTGGCCTTCTAATGCTCGAGTTATAACTTGAAGAACAATGTGACTCAACAGTTGTTGATTATTTTCCTGCGCAAACCTTGATAGTTCGAGTAATTATACCACATGGCGAGAACTATATAAACTCACATAGTAAACATGTAGGATAGCCTTGGGACCAAGTTAGAAACCAGAACTGATGTAACCATGAGCTAGAAGATGATAAAGAGATGAGATGGAAAATAATGTGGACATATGGGATCCGGGATTCTTGAAAATGTGAATTATCAAAATTTCCATATTTCTGGATCCATATATCTATGATTTGAAAAATTATGGATGTCGGGGTTCCATCACACAAAGCTCGAGCTTCCATATTTGGGATCCAGGATTCTGTGAAATGTGAATTATTAAAAGTTATGTATTTCTAGATCTGGATATCTAGGATTATGAAAAATGCAAGATATGAAACTCCAGATATATGGATAACAAACATATGGAAGATATTAAAAAGTCACTTGAACAATAACCCAGATGCTCTAATTTCAGATGCCACATAGGATAGAAAAGGTCAGATGACACATTGGAAGCCACGTATGATTTGGGAGACAAGTCAGGTTTGCAGAGTAGGAAAATCACCATTTCTATAAGGGAAGATGGTAGGTTCTGGATGAGACGCATTCATACAGGGTTCCAGAAACTGAGCACAAGGTTTCATATCCTAGATCCAAGATTCTTGAAATTGTGTGTTGTAGAATCTTCTGGATTTTTGGATCTGGATATCCGGATATCTGGGATTTGGAAAATCCCATATGTATAGATTCCATGTAGGATATGATAGATAGGATTTCATGTGGAATCAAAAAACGTGTCATCTACCACATCATTATAATAGTATAAAAAATTCTAGGGGCCATGTATTTTTGTCCATAATTCAGAATTAGGAAAACTTATATCATTGGAAATCTCTTAACGAGTAGAAGATGATGGGAATCTCAAAATTTGAAAGATGATTTAACTGAGTGAAGAAAAATTTGATAGCCTTTAACAACACATGATTATCTAGTGTATGATATACTGAATTTTAGATTGATGACCAAATCACATCAAGAAATGCAGTCAAAAATCAAAAGAAGACCAGAATTTAATCTAATCACACACTTAAATTTACAAAATAACAAATCCCATAGCAATCATTTTCAAAATTTAAAAAATTTAAATTGGGGCCTTTTTGTTTTTACCAAAATAAATGGGAGGTTGTTGTGGGTACAACATGTACCTAGTCTGAGAGGGGTAACTAAATCCCATCTATGACTAGTATTGTTTTGAGCAGAGATCCACTACTAGAGGTGTAATTGTACAAGATCTAGAGTGGGTAGGATTCTTACACAATAGATCCTTGATGAGATGTTGTTGTAGTTAGATGCCTCTCCACCACATAATTATTTGTATCAATTTGAGATTATGGACACTTGTTGTTATTACTTGGGTGGAACTTTTTCCTGTTGATTGTACCTTTTAGGTGAGTGAACCCTTGTGTTCTCATTAATTTGGAGCCTTTCTCAAGGGGCATCACCTATTTTGGTTTTTTTTCATTTGGTTGGGAGGAAATTGACTTTAGAGTGTGATTTACCCCATTTATGTTGTTGGAGTAGAAGGTTGGTATACAACATTTTGTTGGTTGTCATCAAGGATTGGATTTCAAATAAGTAAATGGTTCCTAAAAAAAAAATTCTACTAATTTATGTTTCCTTGCTCTGAAATATTTCTAGTTAGAATTAATATCCCTTATAATTTTTTGTTTTTGAGTTGAGAAAGACAATTTTCACCAAGTGATAACACATACACCCTGTTTTTTTGGGTTGGGTTGTTATATTTATCATGTTATTCTTTACAAACCCTTTTATCTTCATTCTATGATCCTAAACTCTATTATACTTGAAATAAAATACCTCGATTTCAAAATTTCATGAAATACATGTTAGAAAAATTAAAATGCATACCTAGGGTAATGTAAGCATGCTCAAGATTAGAAATTTAAACTTAAAGTACTACTAAGTCTTCCATTCATGTATAACAATCCAAAATTCACCCAAGATAACTTACTTATCTAGGGATGCACCATCATCATCTTCCCAATAAATTATGGATAATGCTTACCTGAGCACCAAGGTCTAAGGTATAATTCTTAGAAACTTATTCTCCAATTGTACTGGTACTTGAAAATTATTATCATATATGGTGCTAACACTTACAAATTTCATCACCTTATATGTTTCATCCATGTCATCATCCTTTAACTGAGATCCAATGATATTGTATGTTTCTGACAAGCATATATTGTCTTGAGATAGATTTCTTAATTGTACTCTGAGACCTTACAAAAAAAATTATTTGGTCATATCAAATATCAAGGGTGGACGTATTATTTTAGATCCATATCTATGTTGAGATATTAACCTTGGTTTACTTCCTTATATCACTCTTAACACTTCCTCATATGTCTTTTTTTTCTTATGATAGTTGACCTTAGAGTTAGTTTTTTTATATCTTACAAGGTGTTCTAGTAGTCCATCTAACAGTAGATAATCTAATCCATGGGGCTAGGATTATGTATCTATGAGGACTTATTTTCCATATTGATTATAGGATGCATGTTCTTCCTTGATCATGTTACATTTCTTTGCAATTTTCTATTTTATAAAGGGATAATCTCTAAAGTCATGGGTTACATGTCCACAAAATATGTTATGTATCAAATATACCAAATAGCATAAAAATAGAAAGACTAAGTAATTGCATGCCTTGAGAATGATAGATATTCAATTAGTAAGAATCCTCTCCAAGGGACAAACCTCCTTTTAAAATATATTTAATTCACTAAACAATATTCTTATTCAAATGAATATCCTTTATTCTAAATAGTATATAAATAGGGCATGGTGTATCCTCACTCTATGCCGACCTAAATATAACTAAATATAATAATAATGAATGAGGGTTAGGACCTTAACATATCCCCGTTGTTTAAAAAACGCTTCCCACAAATCTTGTAATTGAGGGTATTTCTTCATGAATTGCTCATCTTCCCATGTAGCTTCTTCTGGAGGCATTTTCTTTCACTTTATTAGGTACTCCATAATGGTTCTATTCAAAATATAAATAGAACATCAATCTATGACCTTTTTATATTTCAAGAATCATTTTTCCTTCTTTGTCTAATTCTGGAAGTTCAATCTATACATGAATAATCTATACTAGGACCTTTTCTAGGAAAGAGACATGCAATACCTTATTAATGCATGAAGAAGGAAAATCTAACTCATAAGTCACTTCTCCAATCTTGCAAAGGATCTTTTAGGGTCAATAAAATTTTGAAGCTATTTTTTTATGCTTCTTTTGTTGGAGATTATATTGCTTATATGTTTGGAATATCATATATACCCAATCCCCCATATCAAATTGTCATTCACTTCCATGTTGATTTGCTTGTTGTTTCATCATGTTCTAGGCCATTTGAAGGTTTTATTTAATTATTTTCAAAGTTTCTTTAGTCTTCTCAGTATGTGAGTCTATTTCCTATGCTTTGGAATGTTCCTATAAAAAGGATGTGATGCCAGGAGCTATATATCCATTAAGATATTGAAATTGAGACATCTTGGTACTTGTGTGATAGGTCATGTTATACCACCATTCTACTAGAAGAAACCACTTGACCCCTCAGGATTGTTTGTCTAAAGAATAGAAATGAAGATGACCTTCTAAAAATTTGTTCATTATTTATATTTGTCCATCTATTTGTGGATGATATGATGAACTCATAGCTAACATTGTTTTTGTTGCATTCCACAACTCCACCCAAAAACTTTCCTTTAAATTTTGGATCTCTATCACTTACTATTACTTGAAGAAATCCATAAAACCTATGAATTTCTTCCATGAAAACTTCTACTACTTGGATTGTAGTGTATGTACTTTGAATTACACAAAAATATGCATATTTTGTGACTCTATCCACAACCACAAAAATGGCACCCTTACCTTCTAATTTTGGCAAACCTATAATGAATTTCATTGATATATATTCCCATATTTGATTAGGCATGTGCGAGTGTTGAAGTGAACTTGGAGTCTTGATATTCTCTCTATTTCTTTGGGACACTTGATATTCTCTTACATGTGTTTGCATATATTTCTTCATTCTTTCCCAAAAAAATATTTTTTATCTTTTTATATGTTTTAAGGAATCCTGAATGTTTTTATATGGGAGAGTTATGAGACTCCCTTAATATTTGTTGTTTCAACTTTGATTGAGGGTGTAAAAATATCATATCCTTGTACTAAAGGATGTCTCTCTTCTGGTCCCATTGTTCCATATAGTACTTGTTCCATATAGATGTTCCATATACTCAGACACTTCACTTAGCTAAACTAGCTCTGAAACCAATTTGTAAGACATTTTGTCTTTGAACGACAGGCTAGGCCATGCCACCGAGTAACTTTGCGGAAATAATCACATATAGTTCTTAAGCGGAAAATAGAGATAACATATGGTATTCACACTTATACATATATATCTATCTAATGCAATTAAACAGAAGCAACATTTAACCCATACATGAAACATATATATATACAAGCATTACTCATTAATTATAATGAAAATACAAATGCATAGCATATAATGAACACAAAATTGGTACTTATATTTTAATAGCTGACCAATAACTATGTGCAGACCTTCCACGAACCTCCCAACCTTAGACCACGATGCTCATCACGCTCAGCAGTGGGCCACGCCCGAGCTGGACTAAACTCCACCAGGAAAGGGAATTCTAGGCTTGGCACGGACAACAAGGAAGTTGCACAAAATAAAAGGAAGGATCTTTTATCCCAGAAGTCACTTACGCCCACAACCCATAGACCCTCATTCCCCACAAGCTTGCTCCACCCCAGGAGGGTACACCTTCACCAAACAAGTCCATCGACTACTACACCTCCCTTACCTTGGGCTTCAGCAGCAGGCTGGACTAGAAGTCTCAGAGTATTGTAGATGTTACGGGACTTCCTTCTAGGAGAACTCACTTCCCAGCAACTCTATTACCTAGGAGATTTTCTCACAAGCCTAACAACCTGCTTCTTCAATTCATCTCCTAAGCAAAAATAAAGAACATTCAATTACACATAGGTGATGACAGCAACAGAGAATGGGTATGGACACCGAAAATGGCAACAGCCAAACACTAACACACAACATGGCTCAGGCAAATACAATTGTGTCAAGCTTCACAGGAGACACACAGGATAACTCAAGTACAACTACAGGATTCCAAAGGTGCATACTATATACATAAGCGATGAAGATGGAGAACTATTTCAATGCATGAATCCCTGGTCAATCGGGAAGGTGACAGACTTCCAAAGAAACGTAAGGGTTGTGAGGAAAAACCCCCAAACTGGTCCAGACGCAAGGATGGAAAACAACGCCTGAATCGGAAATGACCCCTCCAACGAGATAGATTTCCTAGCTATAAAATGCATGTGCCCAGGTTGACACATGTCTTCCTTAATCCACATGAGTTCTACTTTGCACTCATTCCCCCTTTCTCCCAGAAACTTAGGACAACACGACTTATGTCAACCATAGCTTTTTGGGAAATAATAATAAAATATTATTCCCTTAGAGGTAATCACTCTATCTTATCCCCTAGGCCTAGACACTTATCCCCCTTCCCTTACCCTACCTAGTGGATCTTAGTCCCCCATAAATCTTTTTCGTGGTTAGTCTACATGAAACATTATAATTTTATTAATGATGCGAGTGTTTACATATACAAAATCAGGCTCATTGGCCTTATAATCTGGCTCACCAGCCTAATAAACACATAAGTCTCTCAGCTTATAACCACTTAGCTCACCAGCCTATAAAAATAATTACAATTCAGCAGGGGCTCGGCCTTGGGGTGTTACAATACCATCCCCTTATTTTTTTCACTGTCCTCGGTGCAACTTATTTACACCATAACAACAAGATTTCCAAAATCTTCAAAAAGATACAGGTACTCTACCTGCATGGCATCTTAATGCTCCCATGTTGTGTCCTCAGGACCGTACCATGTCCACTGGACTTTTATAATCCCTATGGCTCGATTCCGAAGCTACTTTCTTTTCTGGTCTAGTATATGCATCGGATGCACCTGCAAGATCCCTTCTTGCTTTTCCTGAATCACATTCCAATCAATAACATGATTAGCATCAGGTATATATTTCTTAAGCAATGAAACATGAAACACATTATGTACAGTCATGGATGCAGACAATGCAAGCATATATGCAACTGGTCCAATCCTTTCTAGGATTTCAAATGGCCCACAATATCTGGATGCCAACTTGGAACAGTTTCTCAGCTTCAGGGAACTTATGTTGGATTTCACTTTCAAGAAAACATGATCACCAAATTTAAACTCCATGTGGGTTCTGTTCTTATCAACATAAATTTTCTGCATGTCTTGGGCAACCTTCAAATTCTTCTTAATTTTCATCATTTGCTCTTCCATTTCAGTGAGCAACTCTGGCCCAATTATTTCTCTATTAGCTGGGTTGTCCCATCTTATTAGTGTGTTTCACTTTCTTCCATAAAGTGCTTCAAACAGGCTCATCTTCAGTGATGTTTGATACCCATTGTTGTAGGCAAATTCTACCAAGTGTAGGTAGTCTTCCCATTTTTATGGTTTTTCCATCACATGCATCCTTAGCACTTCTTCTATCACTTTAGCATATCTTCTATCATTTAGTTCACCCTCTTTGTCTTCCCATCAGAATCAAGTTGATAAATAGTGTTGAAGTTCAGATTTGTTTCCAACCCTTTGAATAACTCCTTCTAGAACTTTGAGGTAAATTTTGAGTCTCTGTCAGACACCATTTTCTTGGGAATACCATGCAATTGTGCTACTTCCCTCATATAGATATCAACAAAATTAGCTTCCTTGTGAGTGGTCTTCAATGGAATAAAATGGGCAGCTTTCGTAAGCTTGTCCATCCCCACCATGATGGAATCATGTTGCTTATTTGTTTTAGGTAATCCTGTGATGAAATCCATTGTCACCACTTCCCAATTCCACTCAAGAATGGGTAATGGTTGTAGCAACACAGTTGGGTGCCTATGCTTAGCCTTGACCTTCTGACACTCCATACATCTGGTGATGTATTCTTAATTTTCCTTATTCATACCTGGCCAAAAGTAATGGCTCTTGACTGCTACCACTATTTTCTGATATCCAAGGTGCCCACCATAAGGCACATTATGCATTTCTTTCAAGATCATTATTCTCAATTCCTGGAAATTAGGTACATAAATATGTTTTTGTACAGGAGTGTTCATCAACTTCCAATTTATAATTTTCCACTTTCTGTAGCATCTTTCCTTGTTGTATCTTTGCTATCAATTCCATGTACTGCAAATTTGCATTTGCAGCTTCCGAAATTATGCCTTTAATATCAATTTGATACATGCTAATGGTTGTAGCCTGTAGTTCATGCACTCTTCTACTGAGTGCATCAGCCACTTTGTTCTCCTTTCCTTTGATATGCTTGATATCAAATTCATACTCACAAAGGAATTCCAACCATCTACTATGCCTAGAATTCAAGGTTGGTTGATCAAACAAATACTTCATACCGTTATGGTCTATCCTCAGTTCAAACCTCTTTCCCATGAGGTAATGCCTCCATTTCTTTAGGGCATGCACTATGGCTTCCAACTCCAAATCATGAGTTTCATAGTTCTTTTCATGATCCTTCAGCTTTATGGATTCATAACATACCACAAACCCATTCTGACTGAGGATGCCTCCCAGTCCTTCTTTGCATGCATCTGTACACACTACAAAATCTTCATTCAGATCTGAAATCCTCAGGATTGGAGCACTGGTTAACAACTACTTCAGTTGTTGGAAGCTTCTCTCACATTCTTTTGTCCATTGAAATTTATTCTCCTTCCTTTTCAAGGAAGTGATGGGGTGAGATATCCTTGAGAACCCTGCAATGAACCTTCTGTAATAGCTAGCTAGACCCATAAAGGATCGGACTTCTGTCACATTCTTTGACGCTGACCATTCTCTGATGGCTTCTATCTTCTCAGGATCCATGACTATCCCATCATTTGAAATGATATGCCCCAAGTAATGGATCTCCTTTTGATAAAATGAGCACTTTCTCAATTTGGCATACAATTGGTGCTCTCTTAGCAATTGCAACACCATCTTCAGATGATGTTCATGCTCTTCCTCGGACTTGGAATACACAGGGATGTCATCCAAAAAGTCTATGACAAACTTGTCTAGATATTCCCTAAATACACCATTCATTAGGCACATGAAAATAGCAAGTGCATTTGATAACCCAAATGGCACCACTGTGAATTCATAATGACCATACCTTGTTCTAAAGGTGGTCTTGTTGATGTCTTCATTATTTATTCTTACCTGGTGGTACCCTGACCTAAGATCTATTTTTGAAAATATCTTGGCATCCTTCAACTGATCAAAGAGATCATCGATCCTTGGAAAAGGATACTTGTTCTTTATAGTAACTTTATTCAATTGTCTGAAATCGATGCACAATCTCAACATCCCATCTCTATTCATCACGAATAGAACCGAGTCACCCCAAGGTGACACACTTGGGAATATATACCCCTTCTTCAGAAGTTCTTCAAGTTGCAATTGCAGTTCTTTCAGCTCTGGTGTACTCATTCTGTAAGGATTTTTTGACACTGGAGCTATTCTAGGCATTAGGTTTATAGAGAAATCAATATCTCTCTTCGGGGGTAGTCCAAGTACCTCTTGGAATACATCTTCAAAATATTTTAATATTGTATGGTCTTCAATATTTGACACCTTATCCTTAGGTGCTTCTTCCATATGAGTTGTGAATATTTGGTAGCCCTTCCTATAACACTTATTCAACTGCATTGCTAAGATTTCTATGACATAACTTCCCTTGGGATTCCCTGCACTTTCCTTGGGTTTCCTTCCTCATATAGACAATTAAATGCCTTGTTACGACAATCTAATATGGAATGGTGTTGGTCCAACCAATCCATCCCAATTAGACATTCATAGGAACCTAAAGGTAACGTGTTCAATTCATCCCTTGTGCTCAGTCCATTCATGTCCATTGGACATGACTTAACCAACTCAGCAACCTTTCTCTTGGCTCCTGTAGCAAGCTGCACTAACCAATATTTTACATGCTTGCTTCTTGGAAAATGCAAACTTTCCACCATTCTAGGATCTATATAACTATGACTAGATCCTGAATCAATTAAAATAGTAATGGTTTGGTTGTTGATCATACCTTCCACTTCAATCATATGTGACTGATATTATACTTTCTTGTTGTTCATAGCTGCGTAGATCCTTGGTACACTTTTTCTCATGTGCTCCATTGTTCTATCTGTTGAACATTGTGGACAGCTCTCACTTTGTCATTTCTATGGGGGCAATCTCTGTACCTATGATTTCCTTTACAACCCCAACATTCCATAAGAGGTTGTCTTGGAATTTTCTCACCTACTTTAGCCTTCCTGGGCTCTCTAAAACCTGGCTGTCCTTGAGGGATATTCCTGAAAAGTGGTGGTTTGTTTCCCTTCTACCTATGCTCCATCTTAAACTTCTTCTTGCCTTCCCAAGATTTTTGGAAAGTAGGATTTTCTTTTTGTTGATCATATAAGCATTTTTCTCTCGTTATAGTTTATTCCATAGTCTTCGAGTCATCATACTGAATCTTGTCACTGATGGAAGACAGAAGCCCACTCATATACCTTTGAATAGTAATTCTCTCATCCTTGATGAAGGGGACATATTTCAAAAACTCCAAGAATATTCTTTCATACTCATCAATGGACATACTTCCTAGCTTGAGTTCGAATAACTCTTTCATTCTCTTGCCATAATACCTATTAGTTAAACTTCTTTTCAAAATGTCTCTTGAATTCCCTACATGTAACATTCTTCTCTCTGACGTGCTATAATTGCACAAGTTAATCCCACCACACGGATGCCTTTCCTTTAAGTTGGTAAATGGAAATTCTTCCCTCTGCATGAGAAGAATAGTTATGTACTTCGGAATATTTCCTCATGCCCAACAACCATGTCTCAGCATATTCATCTTTCTTATGTTCTCCGTCAAAAGTAGGAGGCTTGATTTTATTCATTTCACACTTCAGTTCATCCACTCTAGATCTCTTATGCTTTCTGGTAGGAGATGGGCTTGAACTACTGTGTGCCCTTCTCTTAGAGTGCCCTTGGGAGTGATGATGGTGTCTACCAACAATCCTTGATTTCCTCTTTTCATCCGGAGACCCGTGACTTCCTGATTTACTCGATTCACTCTCCTTATCCAATTTATTTTCTATCCTTTCTAGGCTCTGTATCAATTTTATGTTGAATTCTCCCTGTTTCTCCCTGGCTTTTATGAGATTTTTGTTATCTTCTTTGTGAGTCTGGACATCTTTCTGCAACTTTTCAATGATTTTCATCATGTTTCCCTCCTTATTTGTCTCTTCCCCATGCCCATTGGACTTCGATCCTTCAACTCCCAAATGGACATCCATTCCTTTAGCTTCATTCTTTGAACTAAAATCATTCAGTGCCTCCTCCATTTTGGTGCACCGTGGAAAAATTTGGTTGGGTTTTGAAAATCGTTAACTCTGCAAACACAATGTGCAGTCAACCGAAATTTGTCAGGCCATCAGTCCTTAAAAAATTCCATAGTATTCATAAACCAATCTGATTCAAAGAAAACTTTCAGATTTCATTCTACGGTTCTCGATCAATCAAGAATCCCTGCAGATATTTTCTTTCTGAGCTCTGTTATGCTCTGCAATAATTTTCGGGCACTAGTCCCTTTCTCTTATCCCCCAACCCATGCGATCATAGGTTGTGGCTAAGCGCTAGGTTGATATGTGCTTATTCAGGACTTCAGATCTTCAGAGCTTCGGGACTTCGTAGGATTTCACATCTTCACACCCCCCAACACCCAAAACCGTTAATCTTCGAACACTTCCATGTCACCTTTGGTGATGTCATTACATCTCGCCACCTCGGCGTTATGAAACTTTTGAAAGTTCTTCCTTTCTTTCCATTATGAACCATTCTTTCAGAGTGTCATGTCTCTAGACTTCACACCTGACACCACGTGTTCACTAGGACCCATGGTTTCTGTACAAGATGTCAAATAGTCACATCACTTAACGCCTTTCAAATTGAGGGGGCATGCATCCGCGGTTTGGAGTAACCCGCCTTTAATCCCACAATTCTTCTGACACTGACACGTAACCCCCTGGTAAAACCATGGTTTGGATTGTGAGACCACCTTGGGGAATTAACTCCCGTGAAACTTGGGTCCCCGCAATGCCTCTTGGTTGTCGATCTGGATGTATCGCGATCAACACCAGTGTGGGACTGCCGACCTTTAACTAAGTTATTCAACTTCAAGGCCCACATAGCACAGTTGTCAGCGTTCTGGGTGGGGGAACGTGGCAGGTATAGGAGAGGTTCACATCACCTCCAGCTGACATCATCATGACTCACCACTTCGGCTCTTCGAGCTTCAGAGCTTCAGACTTTGGGAGTTTCAACTCCTCTACGCTCGCTTTTTCCTGGAGCTATTTTCCGCAGAGTTCACAATCTGCTGAAATGTGTCCTCATTCATGATCAACAACTATGAGTGACTTCGGCACTTCGGGCTTCAGTATTTTCAGAATCCTGCACCCTCATTCCTCTTGGAGTGCTCTCACCCGAAGTTCATAATCTGCCAACATGTGTCCTTCGCAATGGATGGTTGTGATCTACTTCAACCTTTGGGAGTTTGTCACACTCCACACTTTAAATCCTCTGAAGTGACTTTCCCCGAAGTCTCATATCTATTGGCACATACCCCTCTGGCAACCAATAGCCAGGATATATTTCGGTTCTTCGGCTATTTCTCTTTCTCCTCGATCACAAAAATTTCGAAGTGCTCTTTCTCTAGAGTTGTGGATCTTGTGCCACCTATCAACCTTGGTGATGGATGGTCCCTAATCACTTTGGGACTTTGGCAAGTCCGCTCTCCTTTGCTTTCCTAGACACGGATCTAACTTTCCAGACTCCTTCCAACAAAAGATTTGACGACTATTATCGCTCCTCCTCCTGAGCTTTCGATTTCTTCTGACTTTTTGAGTCAAATACTTTGTCGATGAACTCCTTGCAATGAGGGACTCTCTGAACCTCAAATTTTATCCCTTTCGACAACAATTCACTCTGAAATATTTGTCTCGTTAACCACTAACATGGCCCATCTAGGCTCAGTTTCGAAACCATGGCTCTGATACCAATTTGTAACATCACCAGCCACCAACAGGTCTGTCAACGCCACTACTCAGACACTTCACTTAGCTCAACTAGCTCTGATACCAATTTGTAAGACATTCCAGCCTCAAATAGCAGGTCAGGCCATGCCATCGAGTAACTTTGTGGAAATAATCACATATAATTCTTAATCGAAAGATAGAGATAACATATGGTATTCACACTTATACATTTATATCTATCTAATGCAATTAAACAGAAGAAAAATTTAACCCATACATGCAACATACATATATACAGGCATTACTCATTAATTATAATGAAAATACAAATACACAGCATACAACGAACACATAATTGGTACTTATATTTTAATGTATGACCACTAACTACGTGCAAACCTTCCACAAACCTCCCAGCCTAAGACCATGTTGCTCATCGCGCTCAACAGTGGGTTTCCCCCGAGATGGGACTAAACTCCACTAGGAAAGGAAATTCTAGGCTTGGCAAGGACAACAAGGAAGTTGCACAAAACAACAGGAAGGATCTTTTATCCTAGGAGTCACTTATGCCCACAACCCATAGACCGTCATTCCCCACATGCCTGCTCCACCCCAGGAGTATACTCCTTCACTAATACAATTCCATGGGCTACTACACCTCCTTTACCTTGGGCTTCAACAATAGGCCGGACCAAAAGTCTCAAAGTATTGTATCTACTACGGAACTTCCTTCCAAGAGAACTCACTTCCCAACAACTCTCTCACCCGGGAGAGTTTCTCACAGGCCTAAAAACCTGCTTCTTCAATTCAGCACCTAATCAACAAGCAACAATATTCAGCTACACATGGGTGATGACAACAATAGAGAACAAGTATGGACACCGAAAATGGAAACAACCAAACACTAAGACACAGCAGGGCTTAGGCGAATACAATTGCATCAAGATTCACAGGAGACACACTAGATAACTCAAGTACGACTGCAAGATTCCAAAGGTGCATACTAGATACATAGGCGATGAATATGGAGAACTGGTTCAATGTTTGAATACTTGGTCAATCAAGAAGGTGACAGACTTCCAAAGAAACATAAGGGTTATGAGGAAAAACCCCCAAACTGGTCCAGATGCAAGGATGGAAAACAATGCCTGAATTGGAAGCGACCCCCCTAATGAGCTGAATTTCCAAGCTATAAACTACATGCGCCCAGGTTGAAACATGTATTCATGAAGCCGCATGAGTTCCACTTTGCACTCGTTCCCCCTTTCTCCCAAGAACTTAGGACAACACAACTTATGTCAACCATAGATTTTTGGGAAATAACAATAAAATATTAGTTCCTTAGAGGTAAGCCCTCTAGCTTAGCCTCTAGGCCTAGACACTTTTCCCCCTTCCCTTACCCTACCTAGTGGAGCTTATTCCCCCATAACACTTCTTCTTGGTCGGTCTACATGTAGCAGTGTAATTTTATTAATGATGTGAGTGTTTACATATACAAAATCAGGCTCATTGGCCTTAGCATCTGGCTCGCCAGCCTAATAAACACATAAGTCTCTCAGTTTATAACCACTCGTCTCACTAGCCTATATAAATAATTACAATTCAGCAGGGGCTCGGCCTTGGGGTGTTACAATCCCCTCCCCTTATTTTTTGCACTATCCTCAGTGCAACTTATTTACACCATAACAACAAGATTTCCAAAATCTTCAAAACGATGTGGGTACTTTTCCCGCATGGCATATTCATGCTACCATGTTGCGTTCTCAGGACCGTACCAGGTCCACTAGACTTTTACAAGCCCTATGGCTCGATTCTGTAGCTGCTTTCTTTTCTGATCCAGTATACGCATTGGATGCACCTACAAGACACCTTCTTGCTCCACCTGAATCACATTCCAATCAATAACATGATTAGCATCGGGTATATATTTATTAAGCAATGAAACATGAAACACATTATGTATAGTCATGGATGCAGACAATGCAAGCATATATGCAACTGGTCCAATCCTTTCTAGGATTTCAAATGGCATACAATATCTGGATGCCAACTTGGAATAGTTTCCCATCTTCAGGGAACTTCTGTTGGCATTCACTTTCAAGAAAACATGATCACCAACTTGAAACTCCCTGTGGGTTCTATATTTCTTATCAATGTAACTTTTCTGCCTGTCTTGGGCAGCCTTCAAATTCTGCTTAATTTTCATCATTTTCTCTTCCATTTCCTTGAGCAACTCTGGCCCAATTATTTCTCTATTAGTTGGGTTGTCCTAGCTTATTGGTTTGTCGTACTTTATTCCATAAAGTGCTTCAAACGAGCTCATCTTTAGTGATGCTTGATACCCATTGTTGTAGGAAAATTATACCAAGTGTAGGTAGTCTTCCCATTTATATTGTCTGTCCATCACATACATCCTTAGCATATCTTCTATCATTTGGTTCACCCTCTCTATCTGCCCATCAGACTCAAGATAATAAACAGTGTTGAAGTTCAGATTTGTTTCAAACCCTTTGAATAACCCCTTCCAGAACTTTGAGGTAAATTTTGAGTCTATGTCAAACACCATTGTCTTGGGAATACCATGCAATCGTGCTACTTCCCTCATTTAGATATCAGAAACATTATCTGCCTTGTGAGTGGTCTTCAATGGAATAAAATGGGCAGCTTTCGTAAGCTTATCCACCGCCACCATGATGGAATCATGTTGCTTATTTGTTCTGGGTAATCCTATGATGAAATCCATTGTCACCACTTCCCACTTCCACTCAGGAATGGGTAATGGTTGTAGAAACCTAGCTAGGTGCCTATGCTCAGCCTTGACCTTGTGACACTCCATATATCTGGCAATGTATTCTGCAATTTCCTTCTTCATACCTGGCCAAAAGTAATGGCTCTTGATTGTTTCCACTATTTTATGATATCCAGGGTGCCCACCATAAGGCACATTATGCATTTCTTTCAAGATCATTATTCTCAATTCCTGGAAATTAGGTACATAAATTATGTTTTTGTATAGGAGTGTTCCATCAGTTTCCAATTTATAATTTTCCACTTTCTGTAGCATCTTACCTTGTTGTATCTTTGCTACCAATTCCATGTATTGAAAATCTGTATTTGCAACTTCCGAAATTCTGCCTTTAATATCAGTTTGATACATGCTAATGGTCATAGCATGTAGTTCATGCACTCTTCTAATGAGTGCATCAACCACTTTGTTCTCCTTTCCTTTGATATGCTTGATATCAAAGTCATACTCACAAAGGAATTCCAACCATCGACTCTACCTAGCATTCAAGGTTGGTTGATCAAAAAAATACTTCATACTGTTATGGTCTATCCTCAGTTCGAACCTCTTTCCCATGAGGTAATGTCTCCATTTCTTCAGGGTGTGCACTATGGCTGTCAACTCCAAATCATGATTTTCATAGTTCTTTTCAAGATCCTTCAGCTTTCTGGATTCATAACATACCACAGACCAAGTATGACTGAGGACTCCTTCTAGTCCTTCTTTTCATGCATCTGTACACACTACAAAATCTTCATTCAGATCTGCAATCCTCAGGATTTGAGCATTGGTTAAAAGATTCTTCAATTGTTAGAAGCTTCTCTCACATTCTTTTGTCCATTAAAATTTTTTCTCCTTCCTTTGCAAGGAAGTGATGGGGTGAACTATCCTTAAGAACCCTGCAATGAACCTTCTATAATAGCCATCTACACCCATAAAGGATCAGACTTATGTCACATTCTTCGACATTGACCATTTTCTGATGGCTTCTATCTTCTCAGGATCCACGGCTATCCCATCCTTTGAAATGATATGCCCCTTGCATTTTAGCAACCCATTTTTATTACCCTTCTAAAGAAAAAAAATTCTCCAAAATGTACTTTAGGTTATCATGGTCTGTGTTGACTTTAAAATTCCTTCCAATGATGAATATTTTCATAAAACTATGCAAGAAAAAGAATTAAAAAAAAAATTAAAAAATATGAGTAACAATAGCACATCCACATAATGTACACAAGATTTACCCTGGAAACCCTTAACCAATAATCTTTCCTATTTGAGAGTCGTACCTCTCTCTACCCCATTGTATTAACTCAATCATCCACCATAAAAATATTTATGTAATTTATAGCTTCAATAAAAAATAACCTATTAACTTGGATTACATTACCCTTAACTAGGATTGTATTACAATGGGCTAAAACCACTGGCTAAAATAATACATAACAAACCAAAAATAATTTCCTTAGGGGCTTCACCCATGAATTATTTGACTCGAGGGTCACTAACCTCATAGCCAAGGGGGTGGGTCTCCTTTATACCCCCTTCAATTGAGGTGTAGCCCCCAAACCCATATAGAGACATGACTAAGTCCACTTCCAAAGGATATAACACATATCCAACAAAAGATATATTGTTGTCATTTCTTGATTTCATGTAAAATAGATAACATTTATTTTTCAAAAGTACATTTTACCTAATATTTTCCTTTGATTTGCTTACCTTCAAAATCCAATGGTCTCCCTTCTTGCATCAATATTGTTTCAATTCCTTTTCCTTTGCATCATATTTGACTATGAATGTTTTACCAAAATTGAGTATTTCCAACATCAGTGTAGAGTTCATAGAATACTTTGAGAATGCTAAGGTAACCTCTTCATTGCATACAACAATTTTTTTCATCAAGAGAGATGTGAGTGGGATTGCAATGCATGCATATTTCTTAACAAATTTTCTATAATACCCTATAACAACCAAACATCCTTTAATACCCTTGATGTTCTTAGGAATGTGCCATTTTTTGGTAGCTTGAATCTTTTGAGGGTCAACCTTGACCCCTTGTTGTGAACAATTCATGACCCAAATACTCTACTTCTTGTTTTCCAAAAGAACATTTGGACATTTTTACATACAAATGCTTGTTCTCAAGTATTTGTAGGATTTTATGTGACATTTTTAATGTTTTCTTCCCATGTTTTGTTTTATATAAGTATATCATCAAAGAAAACCAACACAAACTTTCTAAAATGAGGTAAAAAAAAATTGTTCATAAGGANCCTCTTCATTGCATACAACAATTTTTTTCATCAAGAGAGATGTGAGTGGGATTGCAATGCATGCATATTTCTTAACAAATTTTCTATAATACCCTATAACAACCAAACATCCTTTAATACCCTTGATGTTCTTAGGAATGTGCCATTTTTTGGTAGCTTGAATCTTTTGAGGGTCAACCTTGACCCCTTGTTGTGAACAATTCATGACCCAAATACTCTACTTCTTGTTTTCCAAAAGAACATTTGGACATTTTTACATACAAATGCTTGTTCTCAAGTATTTGTAGGATTTTATGTGACATTTTTAATGTTTTCTTCCCATGTTTTGTTTTATATAAGTATATCATCAAAGAAAACCAACACAAACTTTCTAAAATGAGGTAAAAAAAAATTGTTCATAAGGATTTAAAAAATAGAAGGAGCATTGGTCAACCCAAATGGCATGAACAAGAATTCATAGTGCCCTTCATGTGTTCTAAATGTTATCTTGGGGTTATATTCTTCACTCAATCTGATTTGATGGTATCCTAATTTAAGATATAACTTTGTGAAGTAAGTCACCCAATGGTATCCTAATTTATCGTTGATGGTGATCTTGTTTATATCTTTGTAATAAAGACACATCCTCCAATATTTATCCTTTCCTCTCACAATCACTACCAAGGATAAAAATGAACTCTTTCTTGATCAAATAATACCTACATCCAACATGTCTTACTCCATTTTCTCAATCTTACTCTTTTTTTGATATGGGTATATATAAGGTGTTTCACTAGGAGGTGTACTTCCTGGTATGAGATCAATTTGATGTTCATGATCTCTATATGGATATATCCCTTTAGGAAATTCTTGAATATTATATAATTCTTTTCTAGGGTACATTTTAAATCTAATGGGATAATTTCACCTTCTTGCTTCACTTCCATAGAATAAATCTAGCAATAAATCCACTATAATCTTTTTTATAGGAGATTTTCTATTCTATGTGATTTGATCATATAAGAGGTTTTGGAATACTGAGAGGGGGGTGAATCAGTATGATCACTTTATTATCACATTTAACCACAATATGTAATCATTAATTTCATCAGTAGTAAATCATCAATGAGCAGTATAAATCAACATAGCATAATAGACATCCACAGAAACACAGTACACTGAGATTTATGTGGAAACACAAATGGAAGAAAACCACATAATGATTTTATTATATATCAAAAGAATACATTCACTGGAAGCACCAACTTCTCAATTCCCCAGCTACAACTGGAAGGAGGATACGACCCCCTATTTATAGGCTCCAACCTTAAGGAAGCTACAACTCCCTGAATTCTCTAACTCCAACTAGAAGGAGGCTACGACCCTCTTATTCTTAGGCTCCAACCTGAAGAAAGCTCCAAATCCCTTTGTTCTCTGGAACCAACCGAAAGGAGGATACAACCCCCTTTCCTTGCCTTTTCTTGCCGCCCTGAAATATAAATGTAGACCAAATTGTCACTACCAGTGATACTATCACTACCTATGGTAATCAACCTATAACTGATAATCAATATATAACCTGTCACTATCACATCAATATGTAACTGATCATCAACATGTAACTCGTCAATTTCCCTGTCATTGTATATGTCACTGATATATCAACCAGATCAATCATATAGACCATATCAACATCAAGTATCAAAACCATGTACCACAATGTACCTCCAACATGCACCATACCATATACCATAAGATATGCCTCAAATATATGTATCACAAATACGTGCCTCTAATAATGAACCATAACAACCATATACAATGTACCAAGGATATGTCTCAAGCATGTCAAAATGACACCAAAACATGGAACTCAACCATATGCAACCATATACCAAAAGGGTATCTAAGACATTCCTAAAGCATGTTCCATACCATCCATGATACAAGCCTCATCCAAACATATAAAAGACATACCTTTACTCATGAAGAAGACCTGATGCATACAGAACAAACCAACCTAGTGCATGTCATATTCAACAAACAAGAGATACAATATTCTTCAAACTCTTTTCCTCAAATCTCCGACTAGCTCCACTACTATCCGCGGATATCCGCATTTTTCTCTACTGCAGCTCGCATACATCCACGCTTTTCTGACCTATAACCCGCAGATACCTCATAAATTAGGTTACTCACATTTTATGCAACTCCAAGACTTTCACCTTAGACCTTCCTTCGCAGCCTCATATTTTCTACCTCAGACTCAACCTCAAATTCACCAATAGAACAAAATTTCTTCACAAGATATATAAACAATAGATATGTGCGTGAATTGTACATATTAAGGACTCCTTGAGGGGTATTTACACTTTTTCTAAACAACTTCCTTCCTTACTTTAGGTATTTCTTGTTACAACCACTTAACCCTTTCATTAATTGTCTTGTAACCAACTAGGGGCTTCGTAACCCATATTTGGGGCTTCCAACTTCATGACCTCATAAATCCTCAACCGTGAGGAACCATGTGGAATGCCACCTATCACCGGAAGCAACACAGCGAGGGATATCCATCCATGAGTGGGTTACCTTCATTTACACTATTCTTCATGACATTTTTCCTTGATCAACTTCAAGTTCCATAACCACAACTTTGGGGCTTCTTCTAGACTTCTTCAAAGTGTCTTCCCGTGGGGGCCATGCTTAGAACTATGCCATAAGGGGACCACTTTGGAGACTTCTCCAAATACACCCATCACATATGTTGACATAAATAACAACCACTGCTTGTTGAAATCAATGACAACCAACTTCCCCACAAGATGTTGGATATTTTAACCCATTTTTTTCATATTCAGTTCCCTTAACTTTGAATTTCATGAATAAATATTTACAGTTTGTGGAAATTGTACCCAACATTCTCAATTATTGAATCCTTGGAACCACATATACTCCTATAATAGGAATGGAATATATGGGTATTGATAAGTTATAATCTCCAATACTATATTTTATGTTATTTAATTTTCCTCCACAACTGATACTTCCCACATTAGCAACTAATACATGAAAATTTTCCACTGAGTGCACAAAACAATTGAGACACTCTGAAAATATTTTATCAATGAACTTATGGGTACTACCTAAATAAACAAATTACTATATATATAATATTGATGTTTTAAGGTCTTGATATACCTTCCAATGCATGAACTATATATGATATTGGTTTCTTGATCTATGATATGAAAAATTTCCACATATTTTTCCTACTCTTTTGGGTTTCCAATTTCTTTCTCACTCATTTATTAGGGTGCCTCCATAACCTCCTCGCCTTTATTTTCCAATGTGAATTTTTTTTTCTTGGAAGTTATTCCCCTTGGACCATTTATTAATACAACCAAAGCATAGACCTTTTTCTTTTCTTTCATTTGTTTCCTTTTGTGATATTCAGGTGGGTTGTGGTTTCCCTACGAGGATTTTCTACTTCCTACATATGTTCCAATGATAGAGTTTTGGGTAGACATATTCTTGGCTTGAATATGATGAGAAAATTTAATAGCTTCATCGACATTTTCTAGAAATTTTAGGAGAAGCTAATGTTTAACATATTCTTTTAATCCACCCATGTAATCGTTAATCAAATTTTTGTTTCTTATGGTATCCACCCGTGTGGCCAACAATTGAAAATATGAATTATAATCCTCAACAATAACTAATTTCTCGGTTCTTGTCAACTAACTAAAGTATCCATGTTCACAAACTTTACCATATTGTGCTTCTAGGTCCCTTTTCTTTAAAATAAACCCCAAGTGTAATTATGAAAAGGAGGGTTCCTTTTAACTACCCATTGATATTGTTTTATCTAAAAATACAAAGTTTCTAAGGAAATAATTTTATTATCATCCATAATGTTATGCAATTCAAAGTATTTCTTTATTTTGGGTCACTCATGTAAATACATTTGTGTTGAACACACCGCCCACACTAAGAGGCGGGGGTGAATTAGTGTGTGGACTTTTCTAACTTTTCTTCTTCTTACAAGTTAGCAGTTAAAGAATATTTGAATAGATTAAGAAAAATCAAATCATAATCACAATGGACACATAAGATACCAGATGTTTGTATATAATTTATATGAATATATGTGAATATAATAATAATCATTTTCCCACCACCAACTATTTTGTTTCAGCACCAACACCTCAGAGAGCACCAACTCTCAAGAAAGACCCAGCTTGCTGATAGAATGCAGTCTATCCAACTAGAGTTCATTCAACTCTAGTAACAACAATCCATTATAGAAGCAACTCTATCTCATGATTAGAGGTATACCATAAATGCTCATCACGGCACTTCATCCTCTGTCTATAATTCGTGCCTTCTTCGCTTTATCTTTCCTCTGATATATGTGCCTTCTTCACTTCTTCTTCCCTCTGATATTCGCACGGACGTCAGGTATGTATCTCCTTCATTTTCCTCTGCGGGCTGCTCTTTCTCAGCGAACCTATATTTTCCACAAGCTAGATCTCTCTCACAAGCACACTATCTGGTGAACCAATCATGGTTGTATTTATAGTGGCTTATGCTCAAAACTTGTTTAAGTTATTGAGCCGACTTGTGCAATAATTTATAACTAACTTGTTCATTTACAACAACTTTTGGTACCATCAAAGATCATCATTTTGGGTCTTCATCTTTACACCTGGCATCCCCTTTACTTTCAGAAATCGATCACAGGCATGGATTGATTTCCTTCGTCTCTTTGATAACATAAATCGACACTTCCTTCAAACCATATTCATATGATCATAGGCATAGAACCAAGGGCTTATCAATTCAAGTGACGCATTACATTCTCCCTTTTAAATATCTTTACCATATGACCAATGGCAGTGACCTCACGTGAGGCGAGATGAGCGCTTGAGCGCTTATCAATTCAACGACCAGGATTCAACTTCTCAATGAGATGGATGATTGTTGGGACTTCGGGACTTTTCCCTTCGGGACTTAGAGACTTGCAACATGTCAAATCTCCCAGAGCATATTTCACCAAATAGATCGGACGGTTGACGTTTACTTCACGTAACCAGATCAATGGTCAGATTCGATTCTTGGACCTATACTTCATTTCTTAATCCAACGGCCAGGACTTAATCAAGCAATGAAATGGATGGCCACCATTTACTCCACGACTTTGTTTATTATTCGTACACTATCCTTCCACTGTATTTTGATCAACAGTTGAGAGTGCACCTGACATTAGATCGATGGTCGAGATCTCCTTCGGGTCTTCAGACTTTGGATATTTCAAATCTCAACCCCTTCTTTCCTCCGTACATCAATCTTCCAGAGCTGTCGATATACCAACGCATGTCCCTTTTGGATCAACGGTCGAGATCTCCTTCGGATCTCCGGACTTCGGAGATTTCAAATCTCAACCCCTTCTTTCCTCCGGAGTGATCACCTACTGAGTAAGTCATAAAATGGTGGAGACCTCTTGATGTCGATTAACAATTCCACTTACACTATCCTTCCACTATAGCAGATCGACGAAGGAGAATTAATTCGAAGTGATCTTCAGATCGGTCATCTCATGTCCACTTCGGTACTTTGGGACTTTGGGAAAGTGCCAGTGGTAAAACTCCTGAAGAAAAACTCCCATAGTAACGTAAATTGCTTATGTCACTTGATGATGTGTCACGAGCTAAGTAGATTTCACGTGTCACTCAGATTCAGGATTTGCACGTACCTGAAATGTTGATTCAACTTGACACTTGTCATTGTTTGATTGCACCATGTGTCCTTGCTAAAGTAGTCTTGCTGACGTGGTCTGTCGACGTAGATCTCCCAATGTGACAAATTCATCTCCTTGATCTAACGGTTGTCCTAACTCTCGATGTATCTTAGATTGACGGTTGAGAGTGAATTTAGACCTTCATCCTTCGAGACTTCGAGACTTTTGACATTTCTTAGTGGTGAAACTCCCAAAGCAATTCTCCCAGAGTGACGTAACTTTCTTACGTTACTTGTTGACATGGCACGAGCCAATTTCCTCTTGACGCTTGTCATCATTTCATTATGCCATGTGTGTTTGTTGACATAGTCTGCTAACATGGTTTGCCACTTGTATTTTGTTGTCATGGTCTATTGATGTGGTTTTCCACATGTCCTTGTAGACGTGGTCTGCCACGTGTACTTGTTGACGTGGTATGCCACACATTCTTGCTGATGTGGTCTGCGATACGTCCTTGTTGACATGGTCTACTGACGTGATCTGCCATATGTATTTGCTGACATGGTCTGCCATGTGTCCTTGCTAACATGGTCTACTGACCAACAACCCTGATCCAATGGCCATCGTATATGCTCCAGATCTGATGGTCCTTATTTATTTCAGATTTCGGGCTTCGGGTAATTCAACTTTCAAGTTCCCAATACTTCTGAAGTGAGATTCCCCGAATAGTAACCTCCTCTCATCTTTGAATCTGAACTTAAATGTTGTTCATTGATCATGATCCTAGATCGATGGATCGATCTATCTGTGATGCAACTCTTCTAGATTATCCTATCCTTCCACTCGAAATGATCCAACGAATGATGGAAATTAACATAAATGAGATCTCAAATATTACCTTTCTTTTCATGTCCTTCCACTTTAAGATGATCTGACACCTGATAGGAATTTGGGTTTGATCTGATGGCTGAAGGGTGTTCAAATAATCAAATTCTCAACTTTTTCCATGCTTATCCTATCCTTCCACTTTAAAGTGATCCAACAATTATGAATACACTCAAAGAAGATCAATGTTCGACGATGATTTTGGAACCACAACTTGTGAGTGATTTAAATCGACACCCAAACTCAGCAATTTGAAGTTGTGCACTGTTGGTGAGTTAACCATAATCGTCAATATTCAAAGCTATAATATCATACGGTCTTGATTAATTGTGGGATTGGAACTAGCGCGATATTTAATTCTCCTTTGGATCTCCACAATTCATCCTTGTCGTTGATTAGGCGATTGTGCATCCGACGGTCATGACTTAACCTAATTTAAACTGATCACTTGTTGGATCAACCATAGTCATCGATATCCGAGTCTATGAGATATGATGATCTAGACCAATTGCGGGATTATAAATAGCGAGTTGTTTAATTCTTCTTTTACTCCCCACAATTCATCCCTGATGTTGATCTGGCTTGCAGATTTGACAATCACGATCCTCCAACGATCCTCAATCCCACGGTCAATCATATGACCGATGTCCGTAATATGAGATAATCAACACGACTTATTTCTTGATCGGACGACTGCTGAGGCTTCTCACCTTTTCCTGTGATTTGGTCGACTTCTCAGTCTTTCCATTGATCGGAGGACATTTCTAGAATGTTTTCTTCATTCGCTAACTCTCTTGAGATTTAATAATTGTTTGTGCATTCTTTTATGCATTGATAGTCAGATGCTAATTCTCTTGAGCTTTGATCATAGGAACATTGTTGATCCTATCGTGATCAACAATAATCACAAATTTCTTTCAGCCTAAAGGTATTGTTTTTCTGTCGATTTTTAGTATAATGTTTGACATCTTCTGCTAACTGATATACTGTTGACATCAATGACAATATCATCTATGGTAATTCATCATTAACAAAAAAACATCACATCGACTGTTGACATCAATGACAATATGTCCAACAATTTGTTCCATTGAACTTTCTTCCTTCAACCTTGGGAAAGTGGATACCCTTAGGAACCCATCCATGATTAGCTCCAATATTAGAGTTAAATTATCCTATATTATGTTTAATGGAGTTTTTTTCATTATGTATTATTGTATCTTTATTTTCACGATATCCTTTGGTAACATTATCACTTTTAGGAAGCCTCTCATTGACAACATGTATAAGCATGGCTTCCATTTGTTCCATGATAGTATCTTTCCACTTTTCCATGTATATCCCATTCTCTTTTTGTTTTCATCTTGAAAAATTATATGCTTATCCTTTTCAACATTATATTATCAATTTCCTTATACTAGCTCTACAAATTGGATACATATTTCCCTTAGTCTTCATTTTTTTCATGAGTCATAAATGAGCTCTCTAGAGGTTTAACTAGTGTAGAATTTTCTCTAGAACCCATTGACATGTGATCCTAAAATAATATTTACCTGTAATTATCCTCTTTTTTTCTCTTTATTGAACCTTTTGAATCACCTCAAATAGATATTACAATAAAAGGTTATTAAAGTTTCAAGTTAGCACACCTTTTTAAGCCCTTATTTGGGGATTGTCCCATAGGCTAACCTTCAACCTATAACAGCTTCACCAATTCTAATCCAATATTGATATTTTTTTATAGGATGTATTATGATATGATGTATTCAAGCTCACATTAGTCCCATTCAATTTGGACCTTCCAATAAAAAATTATACTTACATTGTCATAATTTGTTGTATTTTCCTTATTTTATGAGACTGGACTTGTACTAACTACCACATAGCCGATACTTCACTTAAAAGTTGGAATATGTTTTTTGAAACACCTTGATCTATATTATTTACAATGCAAACCACTGAATATAAATAGTGGGCCAAAGAATTGCAACAAGATTGTTGAACTCTTCTACTTGAATTTAATTTATCAATCTAGGGACGTGCTACTTTGATGAGATACTATGCATTGCATGTGCAACTACACTAGTACAATTTGATTTAAATACTTGATGATGAAGGTGAATCCTAAGGCTAGCCTGAATATTGTTGTCCCTTTTCTTATGCAATTTTTCTCATGACTTTCACTCCCTTGCTTAAGAGAAGCATAGGAGGATATAGGGTCACTTTGTTAGATGCTACAGGGTTGGTTCAATAATGATCTTGGAAGTGAATACATGAATGTGTCATAGGATAAAAATCTTCTTAATCATCGTGTTACTTAGATTGACTGTAAGACTCTATTTAGGGTTTCCTATCTATTGAGAGTGAAGTGATGCTAACACTAAGAATGAAGGAACTATTATAAAAACAAGGAATATGCCCAATCTCAACCTCTTATATAATATTCCTTCACCCTCAAAGGATGGTGGTATGCACTTCTTATACCGCAAGTCAAGAGCAACAAGGGCAGGGGGTAATGAGAGTGGTTTCCACTATTCTAGAGAGGAAGGAGAAAGAATACAGAAAACTACTCAATATACTAATAATGTCAATGAATGACCACCTCAAGGGTCATGAGATAGAATGAGATACTAAGGAAAAATTGGAAGGATGCAAGACAATAAGAAAAAAGTGAATTTGAAAAATTAAATTAACTAGAAATGAAATTCCATAAATTAAATGAACTTGTTGAAATAAAAAAATTGAAATTGTTGTTAAAAATAATTAAATCAAAGAAAGTAAAATGGCATGAAGCAAGTGAACCTACTGTAATAACTTGCATGAACTCTCTATAGGAAACTATGAACCGCTTGCATAAATAACAAATAGCAACATGACAATGATAGAGCTAACTATAAACTACTACAAAAATGAAATATGATAGAAAGAAGGGTTCATTGTACAACCATGGGTGGGACCTACTCAAGGTATATATAAGGACCTTTAAGAAAAGAACTAAGTAATTGAAATCTAGAAACATGAATTCTCCATTTATAAAATCAATCCATGATAGCAAAGAGTCCTTGGAAAATTTGAATGCAATGGCTACAAGGAAAGTTCTTGATGCAAAAAATGAAATACTAACTAACTTCTACTAGCTCCTAGTTATTGTTTTTACAAAATTAATCATATGTCATCCCTTCAATTATTCCATTATTGAAGGGAGCTTATCTCTAGGATCCCTACAATCAAGGATCCTTGTTTCATGGATCAAATTCCCTCCTTAATTTGAATTCCCTCAACCATAAAATCAAATTAGGATATTCTTAGTTGAGTGTATTGATTCATTAAATGCTTGGCTCCTTTGGAGGTTGGAGAGGGGGCATGATCACCCTTTTATCTCAAGTGCAAGTTGATGAAAACCACCCTTATGATTCGACATACTAGAGAAAATGATTAGCACAACCTTAATAATTCATAAGTTCATCAAAATCACAAATTAAACCAAGGCATATCACATAACTAAAAATTCAATCATTCACAATATTTAATGTACTTAATGTTGGGGAAGGGGTGGAACCTGTAATGAAATAGACAGAAAATTTTGTAGATAATCGAAGAGGAAATTTTTTTGAAGACAGAGGTGGTGTCTAAAGACACCATTACAACACTTAAGAAAATAACATTGTAATCAAAACATCACAATGCATATTGCACACCTTTATTTGCATGATCTATGTGTTTTATTGCTTGATGATAATGACCCATGGGGTCTGCTATTTATAGCCTCAATATCTAACCAACCTCCATAGAATCAGGAAGATCTTATCCACATATAACCTTCAGTTGTTGGGGTTGACTCCACCAAATTTGTTCTATCGAGTTGGCTTGACAAGGATGCTCAACCCGACCGTCCATGCATCCAACTCATAATAGATTATTGGGTTGGTTGATCCACTTCCCAACTATCTTCGACTATTGGTCGATTGTCTGACAAAAAAACATGTTGACTACTTGACTGACTGTTGTAGATTTATGGTCGATCTCCTGACTAATTATATCCATATGTAGGTTGAACACCTGAACGACTGAATCAAGAAGAAGTGTGATGAACCATCAATGTTTGATGTTCCAACACCCCCCCATCAGTACATGTCTCTAGAGAGTTAGGAGGTGAAATTACATCATCATGACAACCCCCCATAATTGCAACTTCATGAAGACCAAGCATCATATGGAGGTTGATAAATCTAGTTTTAGTTAAGGGTTTGGTGAATATATCAACAACATTATCATCTATGCTTCAATATTCAAGAGAGACAACATTCTCATGAACCAATTGTCTCAAATAATGACCATGGAGCTCAACGTGCTTCATCTTACTGTGGGAAACATGATTGTCAGCAACCTGTATAGCACTTTGGTTATCACGATAGATTGTAGTAGGGGTCTGAACATGAAATCCAATTTCACCCAAAAGTTAGCGGATCCCTACTGCTTCAATACCTTCTTGAACGACACCATGATATTTTACTTCTATAATCGATAAGGAGAATACCTTATTTTTCTTGCACGACCACACCAATGGTCCAATGCTAAAGAGAAACACATAGCCAGAAGTGGACTTCCAATCATCATTATTTCCAACCCATTTGGAGTCGGTGAATTCGACTAGTGAAACTGAACTTTGACAATACTTGATACAAAGATGAGTGGTACACTTGAGATATCGGATAATTCATTTGACTTATTTCTAGTGGCTTTCTTTGGGATAATGCATAAATTTAGAAACCACACTAATAGAAAAGGAAATGTCAAGTCGACTATGAGTAAGATAAAAAATATTGATGACCATTTGTCGATAAGAGTAGCATCGACTATGGTTGTTTAACAAGGTTTGGTGAGCTTTACTTCATATTGAAATGGAGTAGCATAGGGCTTAAAATCAACCATCTTAAAATGTATCAAAAGATCCATCACATATTTAGACTAAGAAATGAAAAATCCATCATAGAGTGGTTATACTTGAAGACCCAAGAAATAATGTAGAGTAGCAAGATATATCATGTCAAAGGATTCAACAAGTTCTTTCTTCAATCTAAGGACGAGATCAGTATTATTTTCAGTAATGAGTAGTTCATCTACATATACAACAACAATCAAAGTGTATCCATTGGTATGGAGTACATACAATATGTGATCAGATTCAAAATATTTGAAGCCAAGTCGATGAAAGAAACTGTCGATCTTAGAATACCAAGATCAGGGATCCTACTTCAAACCACAAATCAACTTCTTGAGTCGAAAAAACAAGTTAGAATCTATCACAAAACTAGGTGGTTGTTCCATGAAAATTTATTCAAATAGGTCTCCATGAAGAAATGCACTCTTCACATTCATCTGTGCAAGATACCAGATATATAAAATATGCAAAAACAAAAATGAAATGCTAGAAATGACAGAATAACAGTAAAATATCCAGCATAATCTTCACAATACACATAAATGATATACGAAATAGCAACAGAAATAGCACTTTGAATCAGATAGCAATGTTCACAGGCCTCTTCGAGGGGG
>SNQJ01S0021199.1:0-26652 GCA_010110895.2 Picea sitchensis | reverse complement strand
ACAATAATATCCAAGCTAGGGTTCTCATACCCTTGACTCCTATTTATACTAAAAAGAAGCATCTAGAGGAAGATCCTTCTAGAAGCAGAAGCTTCTATTAGGTCTTCTTACATCCGCCTTATTCTATTTTATTGAAAGGTCTTGTTAATATTGACCTTTATTACATCCGAATACATTGATCTACCTATGTGCGGGTTAGGACCTTAACAATCTGATGGATTTTCCATCCAAAACAAGAAAAAAGAGAAAGAATCAATTGAATAGAGTTCATCTTTGAAACATTAGCAAAGGTCTTGTGTATTTGATACCTTCTTGTTGAGAAAATCCCTTCACAACTAGGCATGCTTTATGTCACTCAACAACACCTTCAGAGGTAATTTGGTCCTGTAGGCCCATTAACACTTCACAATGTTATTTTCTTGTGGTCGTGGAACTAAGTCCCAAGTGTGATTATTTGAAAAAGAACCAATTTCTATCTGCATGTCTTTTTCCCATTCAAGTCGTCCTTGAGAATCTGAGTAGGCAACATGATCAAAATTTTCAAGTACACGATTCATTAAGGCAACGTTGGCATGTTGATTTGGACTTTGAGTTTGTCGTTCAGAGGAAATATCAACAAAATTATCTCCAACAACTTCAATTGTCTTGGCATCCCATCTAGGTAGACAAGAAATAGGTGAATTGATGTTCACTATAGTATTTTAATCAGAATTCGGAGAGTTTTCAGTTAGCGGACTAGTCAAAACAAAGGATGGCGGAATAGTCGACTCGGAGAGCGACGATCTAGTCAAAACAGGGAAAAAGTTTGACTATCCAGTCGAAGGAATGAAATATGGAATAGGAGAACTAGTGTCAGAGACAACATCAAAGGGGTTGCAACAATCCAGGGGAGATATTCAACTTAATGTTAGAATACTTCTCATCAAAATATACATTTCATCTGATAATGATTTGTCATTTGATGGGATAAAATATTCAATAGGATTTCAACTCTTTAGAGTATCCCATGATGATGCAAGAATGACTCTTTTCATCCAACTTGTTTCTGCAATCCCAGGAAACACATCTAAACACATGGAGGTAGCTGACTGAAAGCTTCTTTCCACACCATCGTTCAACTGGAGTCATGGAAGAAATAACTTAAGTTTAGATGCGATTGAGAAGATAGTTTTCACAATACACCACTTCAGCCCAGAAGCGAGGAGGCATATCTTTGGCCTGCAAAAGAATGCAAAAGACACCTAGCCATTTTGACTAAATTCTGATTCTTGCATTTTGTGATGTCATTTTTTTTAGGTGTGTAATGAACTGACTTCTTCCAGTCAATACAAAATTGAACTAGGTATTCTTCAAAAGATCAATTTACATACTCACCACCATTACCTGATCTCAGGCACTTGATGGGTTGACCACATTGATTTTTAGCAAAGGCCCGAAACCCCTTGAAAATTTTAAATACAAGGTTCTTATTTTCATAAAATAGACCCATGTAAAATGAGAGAGATCATCAATGAAATTCAAAATGTACTTTGCACTTTTCAGGGAAGGTATATTGATGCATTGAGAATCACTCTGAACTAGCTCTAATAGGTTCTATGCTTGTCGGGATTTCCCAAAGTCAAAAGGTGCCTGATGATGCTTTCCAAGCACATAGTCGTTACAAACTCCTTCAAGTGGAAACAATTTAGGTATACCAACAACCATGTTCTGAGTTACCATCGACTACAAAATTCAAAAATTCAGGTGTCTAAGTCATTCATACAGATTCTATTTCATTCATTAGTGTGAGCAACAAGAGCAGTCAATTCATTGTCAGGTCGAGGCGTGTCACAAAACTTATATAGATTTTCCTTCGGGTCAAGAAACCCTCTAACAACAATTGACTTACCATTCTTCAAATCATGAACAAAGAATTGAACTAGACAAAATTCAACAATCTTACATGTCGGTGTTAACTAAGTAATAGAAAAAAAATTGGCATTGAGGTTTGGCACATGATTAATGTCAACAATTTTTCCATATTGATAAGAAACATCACCATGACCAGGAATATCCAGAGAAAAATCATCAACAACATAGATTTTCCTCTCCTTAGATTCACCCAAGGACATGAACAAGGAAGCATCCTTATCCATATGATAAGTGCACCCAGAGTCGATTAGTACCCATTCGTTTTGTAGAAAATAAGACAACAAGGCTTGAGAATTTCTAAGTTGGAAGGTGAAATTATTAGTGGGTTGACATATATTGGACATGTCTCCTTCAAATTGTTTAACCTTCTCTTATAAATCGTCTCTCTTCTTATAGAATACTCTATCCACATGTCCAGACTTACCAAAGTAGTGACATGTCTTCTTCTTTTGACTTCATTGGGGTGCACATGTCTCTCCCTTAGGTTTATGTTTGTGTCATCTAGGTTTCTTTGTAGAGGTATTAAACCATGCTCTTTTCCTTTGATCCGACTTGACCTTTCCCTTGAGCAAGTGGGCTTGATATTTACCACTAAGATTCCCTTCTTCAAGCAATTTGTGTTGATCAGTGATCAAAAGTCTAGAGAAAGATTCAAAGGTGTAGTCCTTACCATCTTCCTTGCGTGCTTTCTATTTGGTGCGGAAATTCAATAAAAACATGTCGAATGGTGTTCTCAAGTTCACTAGGACCATCTCGATAAGTTGTCCATATTTCTTTTGATAATTCTTTCCACATTCTCCCAATTTCAAATGGAGTTATTTGACACACACAAAATAGTCTTCTATTCTATCAAAACAATGAGGATCGACAGAGATCAACTCTTTCTCCAACTGCATGACATGGTTCTCATTGAATTGGTCAAAAAATGAATTCAATGCCTTCCAAACTTGATGAGGGAATTTGATTCCCCTGAAGTGAAAATGAATCTCGCGTGAGATATAGGTCGTGATGACCCCCATAGCCTCATCCTTCTTTCCATCAACAATGAACTTCACATGGTCGTCTATTGGATATGAAATCACAATCTTCATATAATGCCACATTCCTTTACTCTCCAACAAGATTTCCACGTCTAGTGTCCAGAGTGCATAATTTTATCCGTTTAGAAAAACAAGATCAATCTTTGAAGCCATCTTCTATATCTAGATAGAATTTTATGTTTCAATAAGTTCCTATCAGCAAACCAGTGGCCCATAGTCAATCACACAATAGATATGAATCAACAAGGTTTATGGATAACATGTGATTTTTTAAACCATCGACTCTGATACTATGTTAGGGAAGGGGTGGAACCTGTAACGAAAAAAACAAACAATTCTACAGATAATCGAAGAGGGAGAAATTTTGAAGATAGAGGTAGTGTCTAAAGACATCGATACAACACTTAAGTAGAGTGCGTTGTGATCAAAACATCATAGTGCATATTCCACACCTTGATATGCATGATTTATGTGTTCTATTGCTTGGTGATAATGACCCATGGGTCTTATAATTATAGCCACAATATATAACCAAATTCCATAGAATTGGGAAGCTATTGTACACACATAATCAACAGTTGTTAGAGTTGAATCCTTCAAATTTTCATTGTTGATTTGACTCGACAAGGATGTTGGACCCGACTATCAATGTGTCTAACTTGTAGTTGATTGTTGGGCTAGTCGATCCATCACCTGAATATCTTTGATTGTTGGTAAAATTTCTGATCGATAGGCATGTTGAGTACTCAACTGAATGACGTAGAGTGTTATGGTCAATCACTTGACCGACTGTATCCATATGTAGTTCAACCGCTAGATCGAATGAATCTAGAAGAAGTGTGATGAACCATCAATTCTTGGTGTTCCAACACTCAACCCAATATGTTTATATTAATTATATTCTCTCATAAACATATAAAATCTTAGTCCACAAGAAGGGATCACATTATCTACAAAATGGACCTCAAAGTTCTCTATTCCGAGGCCCATAAATAACCCCAAAAAATGTTAGAGAACAAATGTTAATATGACTAGGAGCCCAAGAATCATCCACTCAAATCCCAAATGTTATGTACCAAATACCCCAAATATCATAAAAATAGAAATAATGAGTAATTACGTGACGAGAATGATAGAGAGTTAATTAATATGAAGCTTTTTCTAAGGGGGCAACCTCCTTTTACAATATATCAAATGCACAAGACAAGATTATTAGTCAAATGAATCTCCTTTATTATAAATATGATATAAAGAGGGCATGGTGTGTGATACACTCTAGGATAACATAACCATATCTAATACAATAATAATTAAAGAGGGTTAGTACCCCAACAAAATATAGATATTGGTTGACCTTGAATGGTGTAGATGCAATTACTAGGTGTATGTCCCCACATTCCATAGAAGAAACATTGAATGGCTTGATTCTTATTATAAAGGATTATTTTTTAACCAACTTGTCATCTTTACAGTCTATATAGTGTGCTTCCATCCTCACATACAATTCCATAACTAGTGCAAAGAATGTTGGAGGCACAATAAGAGTTTGAGTCCAATAAATGGTGGTAGATTGTTGATTCATTTTCTTATTTTCCCACTTTAGTCCTCTTTTCTAGAGATTTAAAAGATTATCCAATCAATTGAACCAATTCATTTCAAATGTCTTATGGAATCTACAATTGTTGTAATTCTCATATTTTTAATATGTGAAGGACCTAATGGAGGGTTAATGGTCCTTACTTTCATCATATTTTTCTTCCACCTCAAGGGTGTGTAGTTTTGTATTCCTATATGGATTATTGGTTTGTCCTTTTTGCATGGATTTCAGAATTTTTTAAATTTCTTCTAGTTTCTCTATCATTTATTTGTTGGTTATATTATCATATTGGGTTCTCCATTAGTATTTTCCCTCAGATTTATTTGAAACTTCCACAATTTCCTTATATGGATTCAATCTCTAATATTTAATATATTCCCTTATGCTAGGGTTAATACCTAAGAGGAACCAATCCATGTTTTCCCTTTCTGGGACTTACATGTGTTTATTGTTGGAATGTAGTAGGTTAGGCATAAGAATAGTAGTTGTATTTTTTCACAAATAATTATTCCACCTAATCCTCATTTTGAGAACTCAATTTATTATATTCCAAGTGATACCACTTCAAGGAATGGTCCCTAAGTGATATTTTGAACTCATCTCACTTCCTTTCTAATCTGGTTACAATACTTTCTTTTAGAGTACCCAAGGGGAAGAGATATTCTTTCCCATTCAACAAACACATTAAAGGTAGGAAATTTCAAACTTTGTTCAATACCACTCTTATCTATCTTAGAGGTGAATTGCATAGTCTATCAATCACAAGCCTCTTCCTAGGGCCTCTTTACTTATTCATTCCATATTAATTTCAACTAGTTGTTCTCCACTATCAACCTCTTCTTCTTTTTCCATCATTGGTATCTCTAGGTTGTCTACATATTCGTAATCTTTTAGCTAAGAGTAGGGATGATTCACCCTTTTTGGTGCAATTTGTGACTGTGTCGTAGAGTTTCTGAGATACCTGCACATAATATCTAGGTAACAATGAAGCATACACAGCTTACAATGGTGGATGAAGAGAGAAGACAAAAATTGGAGAAAATAATGAAAGAATTTATATTATTTGTATTCCACATTCAAAGAGTGAATACTTTACAATAGATATAGGCTACATGAGTAACTAATGCACCATAGTAGTAATGAAATTCCACCTAGTCCTAGTTAATTGATCCATGCAATCATCAGTTAACTAAGTCACACGTGTAGAAGTAAGAGAAATACATACAATTGTTGGTGATAAAACTGAGGTTTCCATGCATGAGTGACTTCCACTAGTATAACTAAGTGTAACTAACTCTGAACTGAAGAGGAGTGCCCTATTTTGTATGGGAATATTATTTAGAGACAATATTCTCATCTAAGGAAGCGTTCTCAACACTACACTATCAACCTTAAGAAAATAATTACCTAGGTGAGTGTGTAATATCTCCAACATGTGTTTCATACAAACACGACGTGTGCCATGTGCATGAAAATTTCTTGTCATGGTGGATGAGGCTTCAATGTCCTTAGAATAATTGAGGAGTATATCCAAGTTACAACAATGCTCAGGAAAATTATTGCATCATAGGTTGTGTTTAAAGTGAATTTGTGGGCTTCCAAGAATGACATTCAAGGAAACTACCTTAATGACTATACAAGGTATGTAAAAACACAATACTATAAGTTAAATAAATATATCTAAGGTGAGAAACCTTGTTAAGACTCTATGGAGCAATGGAAAGATTAATTCATATTAAGAATACTCCCCAAAATGTTGGTCTATTAAAAATGTACTTGTAAAAACCACCCCAAAATGTTGGTATATTAAGAATGTACTTGTCAAAACCATTAAACTAACTTAGAAACAAGACATAACATAACTCATTCTAAGAAATAAGTACGCCATGAATGTTATGAAACTAGATAACAATTCAATCCATCACTTCCATGAACAATAAATAAAATTTACTTGTAAAAACCACCCCAAAATGTTGGTATATTAAGAATGTACTTGTAAAAACCATTAAACTAGCTTATAAACACAACATAGCATAACTCATTCAAAGAAAAAAGTATACATGAATGTTATGAAACTAGATAACAATTCAATCCATCACTTCCATGAAAAATAAACAAAATTCAAGTATCATATTCACAAGGATAGCCATAAATGAGAAGCTAATCCATTAGAATAAAAGCACCAAAAGTGTATTCATATTGATAAAATGTCCACTCAACTAAAGTAACAAAGTAAAGAAAACATTTACTTCAAAATCAATGGGACTCCATATATACATGAAATTCAAATTGTACTTAAGTTATAATCACATCATTAACTTTAATCATAAAATTATATTAATTAATATACTCTTAATTAATTAATATACTCTTAACATTGGACGAGAGAAAACAATCATGGGATAGAAAATAAGTTGCATTGGATCTCTTGAAAATTTTTGTTTTCGTAATGGGAAATCTTGTGCCTATGATTTCCTTTTGCCTCTCTTTTTTACACACTATCCCTCATAAAATCGACCGATACAATTTTTAGTTTTAAAAAAAATGGGCTTCATAATCTAGCATCATATGTTATACAAAAATGAGATAAGTCTAAAATTTAACTTCATATTCATAGATATATTTGTATAAATATGAAGAAAAAATTGGAGTCTCGCTCTCATCGTTGCATATAAATATGGTGCTTGATTTATCTTACAAGGATTATAATGAATACACAGTTGCATATGAACATGGTGTTTGATTTATTTTTCAAGCTACTACAAGGATTATAATTAATACACGCTACATTAGTGTGATTCAAAATTGCACTAAAATTAATAAGAACTATTGATCAGTGTTTAAAAATATCTATTTTTTCTTACCCTTTTGGTAAGGTTGTTTAATTTTATTTTCTTTATATTTATAGGACTAGCTTTGTTTAACTTTTCTTACATGTCATATTTTTATGAATGGGAGAAAATCATAAAAAGTAAGTTTTTGCATTGAGCATGACATATTTTTATGAATTGGAGAAAATCATAAAAAGTAAGTTATTGCATTGAGAGGTACATTCTACAAGTTAATTTGGGCGAAAGGTGTAATATTTATGTTCAACACTCAAGTGACATGTGGCATTTAAAAATAATAATAAAATAATAATAAACAATATTTGAATGTCCGTTACAAGTAAAAAAATAAAACACACACACACACACACATTTTAAGGAATTTTTCGTAGGATTCCCCTCTCTTTCCCAAAATATCTAGATGGAGGGTGTAAGCTACCAGATCTATTATAATATCCAAAATAGAAATATTGCAGAGAATAACAGTGGAACAACACAATAGATGAAACCACAACACCAAAATAATACCTTTATTGATAGGAAACAATGTTCACTTGCCTCTTTGAGGGGGAAACCTACAGCGGAGCAGTGCTCTATTCCAATAATTCTCAGGACAAGTTATCCAATACCTCCTACTCTTATTTATACTAATTATATCTTTCTAGAAGCATAAGCTTCTATTAGGTCTTCTTACATTGACTTATTCTCGTTTATTTAATAGGCCTTATTACTTATGTCATCCTTTATTACATAGAAAATATAACATGTTAACTAATGACCTACGAAAAGGGGTTAGGATCATATCCTAACATGGCCCCCCTTCAAAAGCGACCTTGTCCTCAAGGCTGAATATGTGAAATTGTTGGAGTAAAGCCGATGGTTCCCAAGTCACATCCTATGGTGATGTGTCCTTCCACTTGATCAACACTTCCTTGATAGTTATGTCACGCAACCAACGTTCACATGCATTGCAGACGGATTATGGTTGGAACCAAAGGGAGCCTTGTTCATCTAATTCGGGAAGGATGGTTTAGACCTGCAATTTTGTCCCACCGCTTTCTTTAAATGGGAAGCATGGAACACCAGATAGATTTTGGAAGTAGTTGGAAGGGCCAATTTGTAGTCCACTAAACCAATATTATTCATGATTTGATAGGGGCCATTAAACTTGGGTGCCAACTTGTGATGTCCCTGGGATTTGAGAGATGTTTGTGTGTAAGGTTGGAGTCTGAGAAACACCTGATCACCTTCCTGAAAAACCCGTTCTAAACAATGTTGGTCAGCATGTTGCTTCATGTGATTTTGAGCCATGTGGAGGTTATCCTTTAGAGTCGTGAGGGTGGTTGTTCTACCTTACAACATTTTATCAATAAATTGGACCTTTGATGTGCCTCGAAGATATGTAGTGACTGTAAGTGGTCATCGGCCATATACCGCTTCATATGGGGTCACTTCAGTGATCGTATGATCTGAAGTAGTGTACCACATCCATTCTACCAAGGGAAGCCATCACACCCACTGGTGTTTTTTGTCATAAGAAAAACATCACAAGTAGGTTTCCAAACATTTGTTGACCACTTCTATTTTTCCATCGGACTGGGGGTGATAGGCGGTGCTCATGTTCATTTGGGTGCCCTGCAATTTAAACAAATCTTTTCAAAATGTGTTGGTGAAATTTGGGTCATGATCAGACATAATAGAGGTGGGAATTCCATGCAACTTGAAAATTGGATCAAGGAAAACTTTTGCTACCAGTGTCGGTGTGAAAGGGTGGGGTAATGCACAAAAATGAGCATACTTGGAGAGGAAATCAACCACCACCATGATGACTAAATTGTTCCCAGATTTGGGGAGTCCCATTATAAATTCCATGGAGATGTCTATCCACATAGAAGCTGGAATGGGTAGGGGTTGTAGAGCTCCTGGATACTTGATGGTTTCACCTTTATTGCATTGGCACACCTCACATTCAGTGAAAAAGAGAAGGATGTCCTTCTTCATGCATTCCTAGAAAAAAGAATGGTAGGAACGAGCATAGGTTTTTTGGAATCCATAGTGGCCCGCAATAGTAGATAAGTAAAACTCATTTAAGAGCCTCAACTTGAGGGTAGAAGATGGCTACAAAACCAGGAGATCCTTATACCTGATAATATTGTCTTTCCAAGTGTAGTCGAGGGGAGGATTAGGGTCCTCCTGAAGTTGATGAATTATCATGTACATAGTCGGGTGTGTTAGCCACTCTTGTCATACTTCCTCAATCCAATATGGAACATGTAAGGATAAGGAAAAGAGGGAGACATCCTCCTCATGTTGTCGTGACAAGGCATCTGCCACTATATTGTATTTTCCCTTTTTATATATGATTTAATAATCATAACCCAAAATTTTGGTCAGCCACTTGTTCTGTTCTAGGGAGGATAAATGTTTCTCTAAAAAATACTTCAGACTATGGTGATCTATTTTGATCTGAAAATGGCATCCCAAAAGATATAGTTGCCACATGTGCACCGCATGGAAAATGGCCATCATTTCTTTTTTATACATAGATCTTACCAAATTATAACCACTCAATGTCTGGATAGTAAATGTTAGAGGTTGAGCATCTTGTTTGAGCACTGCACCAATACCAGTGCCAGAAGCATATGATTCTACCACAAATTCTTTTTTGAATTCAAGAGCTACTAAGACTCGAGTAGTGCACATGGACCGCTTTAAATCTACGAAGGATTAATCAGTGGTAGGTGTCCAATGAAATGCATTCTTCTTAAGAAGGTTGGTCAAGGGATTAGAAATATTTCCATAATGGTGTACAAACTTCTTGTAATATCCTGTGAGACCGAGGAAACCCCCAAGGTGCTTTAAGGTCATGGGTCACGGTCAATCCTGCATATCTTGTATCTTTTTGGGTTCTACTCTTACCCCGTTTCGACCCACAATGTGTCCCAAATATTCCATTTTGTTGGCCCCAAAGGAACATTTGGTCTTTTTGACAAACAATTGGGTTTCTTGTAACAAGAGAAGGAATTTTTCCACATGGAGAAGGTGGGCATCCCAAGTGCAGTTGTAAATGAGGATGTCATCAAAGAAAACTAGGACAAAATTTTGAAGGTAAGGCTTCAATATTTTATTCATGAGACTTTGGAAGGTGGATGGGGCATTGCAAAGGCCAAAAGGCATGACCAATAATTTGTAATGTCCTTCATGATTTCTGACAGAAGTCTTCGGAATATATGCCTCCTTCATCCGGATCTAGTGATAGCCTGAGTGAAGGTCTAATTTTGTGAAGAAAAATGCACCCTAGAGTTCATCCAATAGATCATCAATGATAGTAATGGGAAACGTATCCTTGATGGTCATTTTATTTAGGGAACGAAAATATGGACACATATTCCAAAAACCTTCTTTCATTAATACCATCACCAGTGGAGATTAATATGGGTTGGTACTTGGGCGAATTACCCCTGCCTCTAGTAATATATGTATTATCTTTTCTATTTCATTATTTTAAGAAAATGGATACATGTAGGGGTGTACATTGGGGGGTTGACTTCCCGAAAGTAGAGGGATGTTATGATCATGCTCACCCCTAGAGGCGGGTAAGTCTGTTGGAACCTCAAATACCCTAGGGTACTTGTCCAAGATTAGTTTCAGGCTAGGAGGGACTTCAGGATATGCCTCATCGATAACCTGGATGGCATCAAATTGAGCAATCACACCATGGTGATCTACTTTCCATCCAAATATTTTTGGGAAGAGGCTGAGATCCCAGGATATTTTCCTTGGATCACACACACACACACACACAGAGTTTTATTATTGAGATGATGTCAAATTTACATTCAAATAGATCCTAGCAACATCACATCAAAAATTGAAACTATCAATGAAAGTATTTCTATGTGTCATATACTAAGTCTATCATTGATCATGGGATTTAGCCTTAAATTTTTTTATCAAAATTATACATAATAAAAAGAGGCCAAATCCTAGAAACCTGATAAATATATAACAACAAGGGTCGTCAAGCATCCTCTCAAGAGAGGGTCATCGTCATCTTCATTAGAAATGGAAAGTTTGTCAACATAACCATCGAATCACGAATTCCTCATAAGAATACCAATGAGCAAAAAAGGGATTAAAAATCATGATTTGAGGAGACCTCCTCTTCAATATTCCTCAACCTATAGCAACCTATATTGACTCAAAATAGAATAATTAAATAAACCATCAACACATTTATTAGAGTTAATTTTACATGAGTAAAATGCATTTCCTCAAAAAGGTTCATATTTGATAACATTTGATCCAACAAAGGTCTTATAGAGATATTTTTCCAACTAAAAGAACCTTTAATACACTCTATTACCAGGTCTGAATCTCCAAAAAAACTATAGCTTCTTTACTCCTTTTTCGGTGGCTATTTTATAAAGATTGAGTAATACATGTAATTCTTCCTAGTTATTATTATCCCTTCCCACTCCAATTTTAAAGGAGAAAAAACACTAATATGTGACTTGTAGGACACCACTAGCACCACAAGGACCAATATTTCGTTGGATTTCCCCATCAAAGAATCCCTAACTTTTAGATTTCTCAATCTTAGGGGCTGGGGATTTTTTTAGTATTATATATATATATATATATATATAATTCCAACTAAATCAACCATAAGGCCTCCATTATATGGAAGGCCCTAGTCAAAGTTTTACCTCCAATCAAGAGATGGTTGGCATGCACAATGGGAAATGGAGTTAGAGTGAGAATATGAGGACCCGTGGTGGGTTGTTCTAGAAATTGTTGGTTAGTTGGTTATTTGAGTTGCTAATTAATTCTCTTAAAGAAAGGATTCAGTATTTAACAAAGGTAGTAGATCTATATTATTAATCCATTTAGAATAAAGGTTGGAAACGTGTGTACATTATGGGACTAGAGTGGGGGAGGTAGTAAAATGGAACCAATTGGTATAAATATTGTAATAGAATGTTATAAGGATTAGGGAGGAGAAAGATGAAATAATATGGTCAAAAAATAGTTCCTTGAGAAGGTTCATTGCACAACCAGGTTACAAGGAAATGTTTTAGGAAGATGAGGAAGGGGAATAAAAGTGGTGGTGGAATACCTTATGGAAAACAAAATTCTCTTTAAAAAAAATATTAATTCTTTAGTTATTACTATCAAACAAAATCCTAACATTGACTAATTGAAAGAAAATAAATTGGCAAGGGCAAGGGCTAGGTAGATCTCCCTAGGATATGATTTTTGATCCTAGACAAAAAGCGGGACTAGAATTCTATGGGTTTCCTGTACTTAAGCAAATGGATTCACAATTAACTTGAGTGGTAGAGATAACATACCTTTCATTGTATATTTTCCTTCATATATCCAAATGATGCATATCTGAAGTTCCAGCTCCAACCTCTGCAACTTGATTCCTACACACAAAAGATAAACAATGTCTTTTTATCTCTCTACTTGGCGTTAGAATCCTAGACCTAACTTGAATATAACTTGATCTATAACGAAATAAACCAGATCCAAACATTTGTAAAGGAAATACAAACATGTTCAAGGGGAAAACCAATTATCTATTCATTAACATGAAAAAAGTACATCAAATTCATACCTTAGATGTTGATGCATCCTCCTTAGCTCCTAGCTCCTTGCATCTCCTCAACTTCTTGATCAAACTAGGAAATATGATCTTGGTTGTTCTGAATAGGAGTAGATCCTCTACAATTGGACAACATAACTCTACAAATGATTCTTCCTTCCTTACTCAAGACTTGGCTTCTTTATACATATCCTTGGAAGAGGCTAGGGAGAGATTCTAGATCTCCTAGAACCTAGTAGAGACTCAAATGATGTGAGTTCCTAGGCTCATGCCATGAAGATACAACTCAGTCATCTCTCATCTCTTCATAACTCATCAATTCTATATAATTATAGATATGGTTTCTTGTTGTAGTTTAGATGACCAGCGACTATAGTCGCATGATGTCTCCTATGTGTCCCATGAGTACCCTCAAAAAGGTAATAAATCTCAAGAGAAAAATGTGCTTTGAATTTCATCTTCTATTGGGTTCCCTTTTGGACTGTAGGTTGGAAATTAAGGCTATAAAAAATTCCCCTTAATGTGTGAGGTTGGGAAAGGAATGGATGGTCAAAACACATTACAATAAAATAATGTCCATGTGAGGCAGTGTGAGGGGAGAGCAAAGAACGTTAGGAGAGTAAAGAGGACCTGCAATAAAACACCAAGAATGAAGAATATATGAACCATCCCCTAGGTAGATATACTTAGAATTGAAGAGCATGGTTTCCAAACAATACACTACATATTGATGAAATGAAATGTTATACCATGGTCGCAAAAGAATACATGGTGGATCCATGTCATCAATATGAACATAGCCACGAGACAATACATTGTGGATCTATGTCATCATAGCCACCAACAAATACAATGTGGATCTATGACATAGCATATAGACATCAGGAAGACATTGAGAACTAAGGAAAGTTCCCCCAAAGTCTTCAAAGTACTCATAGATAAGTGATATACTACATCACAACTTGGGAGGGGATGATGTAAAGGAACGATGTGTCCCCAAACCCAAGGTCTTTGTTCCAAACCTTGATGATATGAATCTACATCATGTGAATGGATGAGCTGATGTTGAGCATGGTAGAAACTGTCTAATTATCGTTCATTGATGTATATTGTTAACAGACATGAGGGGAACCACCAATGATGAATATGGAACCCAAGGTACCTAGTACAATATAACAAGTGTGAACAGATGAGATGGTGTCAAATACTCATAGAATCAATTGATCAAGATTCAATAATGTAAACCCATTGTCAATCACGAGAAGGCTTCCCACTAAGGACTACAAGATCCAAGGTACTAGTTGGTTTCTAGATCCCTCTCCTAGATAATATTTTGAATTCAATAGGAAGAGATTCATCGATGGAGAGCCTTGATGTATCCCCTATCAATTGATATGAAACATACACAGAGAGATTATGTGAAGAGAGAGTATCACAAAGTACAAATGACATAGGGTTGGATGACTTCGAAAGTCAACAAATCAGCAAATGGTCGACTCAGGATTAAACTTCCCTTGGAAATATAGCATGAAACAATGGTGACTTGGAAGAAAGACACAAGATTTGGATGAATATAGTGCAATAATGCAGGAGGAATTGAAGCACTCTCCATGATGACTGGAAGAGTAACTAGATGAAGGAGTATCTTTGACTCATATTATTGGGAAGACTCCTAGGAAAGCTAAAACCCAACTATATGATGAGGACTGAAACAAGTGCCATGTTCAATGGTGACTCGACTGATGCTTCCATTTTGAGAATAGACCATTGGTAAAAAAAAAACACTCTTTTTTGTGTGTGTTTTGTCTCCTTCATGGTTTAATGAGTGTGAAAGAGGAATACAAGTATGCTCGGTATGTACCTTTTTTGAGTCCTTTTATGAGTCCAAAAAATAGATAAAATTATACTTGTATAGAGAGAATGAGTGGCTTAACAACATGATCCTATGTTCTAAGTGCATGGAACTTACCTAAGCGAGATGAATGAAAATGGTACTAGCAAGTGAAATACACTCTTTGCATTTGTTCTCTCCATGAGTAGGTGGATGCAAAATGGAGGCCGAATAATGTAATAGGAGGATGGTCAAGGCTACTGCAATAGTGGTAAATGGGATATGCGAAAACAATAGTGCAACGAAGGGAGGCATGAAACAAGAAGAAAATGCATAGGTGACCATTAAGAAAAAAAAAATTGGAACCCCCATGGGATGTGGCTAGAATATAGACGAAGAGAGAAGAATGAGGCTCAATTGTCAAGTCATGGAGGGGCTAAAGGAGGGATCCTGAACCTATAGGAAATCACAACATGGGCACTGAATGGAAATCTAGTTTCTAAATATGGTTCCCATGAAGGGTAGGCACTATCGAACAAGTCACGATGTGCAAAAGGAGTGGTTGATGTTGCAACCGGACATGATCGAACCTAAGACATAGTGATGGAAGAATGAAAGTTTAATAATGCAAGACGATAAATGTAGGAAAAAACCTATCCATGTATGCCAGTTTGGGGAACACGTACCTCAAGTTCAGTGGAAGTCACCATCTTTGTAAAAAGTCCCTGTAATCTTGTCAACACATGTAAACTAGATTTTGGGGTCAAAACACGTAGTGAAATCTCAAAAAGAAAATATTTTTGGATTTTTTGGATATGATATATGAAAAAAAAGAACTCATACCACACAACTATATACAAGGAACTACACATATTGATGTGTTACGCCAAGTAGAGCCCATTGCTAGGCTCGAGCCAATGATGTTTTTCATAATCAATGAACTCATAAGCCAATGTTGGCATCATTTGGCTCATCATGTCAGGGCCATGCCACATAGAAACGACTCTCCACAACCAAATATACTCAACGTGATTGGTTTTTTGAGTGATGTGAGCTCGTTGATGAGGTCCATCAAGACATGAAGGAGGTATGAAACGTAAATCTTCAATGGAAGGGGAAGTAGAGAATTTGGTGGTAAGTTCCAAAAACGATGTCTGAGGTTGAAAAGGATCAAGACTAAGAGGTCTAATGGATTCCCCAACAAGTTTCCCCACTCTCAAATCAAGACTCATCATGCTAGCTCTCATCGGTTCCAAATCAAGACAAGATGATTGATGCATCACCTCATCCATTGAATTTTATTTGGAAGACATGACTTCCAGGATGGCCTCTTCTGAAGGCAACTCAGTATCTAGGAAATCATTTGAATGCAGAAAGTCAACAACTCATGCAGGAAGAGGAGGTTGATCACACTCCATATGAGGATGGAGGTGTTGACTAGTATCAACTGATGTTGATGATATTTCCAGATCGACAATATCAACCGCAGAGAGAAGCATATAACTTCCATATGAATCAATTTCCTCAAGACAAGGTACCACACAAGTATCTATAGACCCGAGGGATCCACTGGTGGATGAGGAAATCATATTTATAGGAGCATTTTTTTTGTAGGAGATGGTGGGGGAAGGGGAAATATGACCATAAGAAAAGGATATTTAAATATCCTTGCACCAACATGCATATAAGACTACTGACTATCACCGACAAAGGGTACATTTGACCCCACATTGGATCCGAGGTCTTGGGTGCATAACACAAGTTGATAGATTGTCACTATTTTCTCTCGATGGGGGAAGTGTAAGACCCTAAAGACTAATGAGACAATTATATTCATCTCATAGAACCAAGTACGCTTGAGTAGGAAATTGTACTCAAGAGGTGCGTTGACGACCTCCACGAAAACAGAGACAATGTTACCACCTAAATCTATGGGTAAGGAAATGATTATTTCATGATGTTGGAATGTGTGTCCATTGAACACTTGCAATACTGTTTCATATGTGTCAAGCTTAGGAGAGCCAATTTCCTTCCAATAAGAAATAGACATGATGCAAGTAGAGGCTCCTTCATAAACCACAGTATGGAAGATGTTTTTCCCCATCGCGTGCACTTTGATCTGGAATGAAACCTGATGGGAGAGCCTATGATTAACCTGATCATAATCAAAGGTCATCAAAATTGACTCTTAATCATCTTATGCCTTCCATTCCACTCATGAATATGATCAGAAATGTGAGTGACAGTATCCTGACACATTGAAGTCAAGAGATTTGTTCCTATTTCATACCTAATGGGTAAATGGTAATTCATAAGGAACACCATTGTGAAGTCGTTGAATATTTTAAAAGAACTACTTTGTAATTCAATGTACCATTTGGAATCACCTTTGGTCAGGGATCTTTGGAAAATATGCAGTCTCACACTATCATTCATCAAAGAATTGGATGAGCACCATAAGTGGATGTCATAATGTGTGTAGAGGGGTCGTCTCTCAGTTTACCATCGAATATCGGTATATCTGATGGAATCTTGGAAGGAATTGCCAAAAATGAAGGGTTGTGGGAAATAGGGTCATTTGTCAACCGCGATAGATAAGGTAAGTAAAATGTTGCAAAGAAGGGAAACAATGTGTGAGAAAATGAATACTGGGAGGGAGATGAAGTCTTTGTTGTCCTAGATGAACCTTTTGGTCCCCCTACATTGGTAGTACTAGAATGTTGTTGAGGTTTTCCCAAAGAGTGAGTGCCCCCAGGGATGGTGGTACTTCTAGGAGCATGAATGATACCTGTACTAGATGTTCCCCCAAGCAGATTTCCCTTGGGGATAGATGTAGACCATCCATGAAAAATGTTCCCATAATTAATCCTAGGAAATAACCCCCTGAAACCTGAGGTATTGATAAAGGGAAATCTTCCCCAATTTGAGAAGTTACCACTGAGGTTTGTTCCCCTAGGGAAAATTGTTCTAACCCATGGGAAGTTAAAACCTCATGAAATACTACTACCCCTAAGCTGACTAGAGACAGCCTCAAAACCACTAGAAAATCTCCACCCAAAAGATACACCCACACCTGATGACATTGAGCCACTCATAGGAATGGTGGAGACAAAAGGAGTTCCACCTCCCATGTTGAAACCAAGGCTTGACCCCCCACTAGAAAAGGATCCAGAAGTGGGCATCGAAATAGAAGGGATGGGCATAGTAATGTTGGGTATACTAATGAATGGGAATGAAGACACAACCAGGGTATGTTGTTTTTCACCCCTTAACCTAGCACTTGGAATTTAATTCCAAATAAATCACTTATCGAATTAAAGCATAGTTGAGTAATCAACTAAACATGAAGCGGAATCATAAACAATGAAAACAAAAATATTGCACACAAGACACCAATATTTTTGGGTAGAAACCCCTGGAAAAATCAGTACTCAGATGATTTTATTAAGGTCAAATCAGGGCTCTCGTAACAGGGATAATGTCCCACTGAGAGAACTACAACTATAGACAAACCTGGCAATTTCTACTCTATCATACGACCCAGGCATGATTTTCGAGGTGTATGCACCTTCCCTTTGTCATTCCCTCATATATGTGTCTATCTCCACTGGCATCGATGTACATGTACGAAAATACTATATGATAACTTTCATACAATGTTATGCTTTCCTCTGGATTCTATCAGATAAAACCCATCTATGACTGCCTTTGTTCTCTCCTCTCCTTGACCTATATGATCTCTAGATGGAAATCCTTATCCACCTATCCAAGATCTTGAATCGATCCAACCTTCTCTGCATCAACACTTGGATGAAATATATTCACCCAATTATTGAGATCTCTTCACTCTTGTGTAAGGAAAAGTCCTTCTTTACTTCTACACTCTCAACGGACTCCACACTAGAAAAATTCCTTCTTTGCTTCTCTATGTGAAAGTCCCAAATTGGTCTCTCACCAAATTACGACCTTGGTATCTCACCAAAAAGTGTCTTCTCCTTTACCCTATCCTTTATTTTATAAGATTGAGTTATGACCTAACCCTAATTCCCAAAGTGATTGATGACTGAGATTACTTCTCACCTAACTTGAGATCAATGGATCTTATTTACATGTTAATTTATTTTAGCATTTTCCTTAAATAAAAATCAACTCACTAATAAAAGAACTCTAATTTAATAATTACATTAACTAAAGTAAAGTCTCACACTTAGAAGGATTTTGACAACTTCCACATGCTAGACACATGCCAATGTGGAAGTACTTGTCCCATGTTACATGCATTAACACTCCCTCTTAGTGAGGAAGCTACTTCTCCTACCTGGAGTTAGTTTTGTCTTTGCTACCATCTCTGTTGCAATGGTTACTCTCCAATCTACCTGATTGGATGCTCCCTTTGATACAAAATCTATCCCTGCCATCTCGCTCAGACCTGTCTTCGAAGACTTCCCTCTAATCATGCTCCTATAAGCCTCCTTCTCCTAACCATCCTGCATGGTCATCTCGTACCATGAATCCTCCTTGACATAATTAGAAGGTTTATCCTTCCCACTTAAACCTGAAGGTTGACGCCCTCTGATCATATCAACCTTTGGAGCTACCTGCCACTGCTTGCATAGGTTGTCCTTTTAGCCTATACAAGTTTCTCTCTCTAACTCCTAGAACATTAGTTGTGTCTGAGATAGATCATATGGGATTTATTAGTTCCTTTCCATCATGTAACTCTACTTCAAATCCCGTATTCTCAATCATTGAGACTAATAGCATACTCCTCTTGAATTTTAGAATCCATAGCACATCTGTCACTCTTAACATGCCTCCTGACAACTTCTGAAATGGCACGTTTCCATATCCCTTCATTGCATGCTTGGTCCCCATACCAAGTTCCACATGCATATCTAATCTAGACTATGTGAAGCTCTCGAACACTTATCGTGATCATGTCATATGAAATGTGTCTCGACTATCTATCAACCATGCATTAGTTAATATGGTGACCAAGAAAGTATGGGAAACAAGTAAGAACTATATTTGTTCAAACTTCTTGCAAAACTAATTCATTTGATTCTTTACCGATGCAACTACCTCTAGTTGTGTTTCATTTCCTCCCTTCTTCCTGTTCAGAAATTCACCGGCATAATTCCCAAAACTGTGACATGAAAAGCACTTGAATTTTCTCATATCCTTCTTATTGTCATCTTGAGAGGTAGACTCTCCACTAGCAATCTTCTTACACTTTTCCTTCTTTTCTTGGTTGTCAAGAGAAAGGTTCTCATCACTCTTGTGTCAACCTCCATTCAGATATTCATCTCGAAGCTCTTCTTGAACAAAGTCTTCTTACAACCTTGACCAATTAGGGAGAGTTTCTCGTGCCATGATCAATTTGATGAATGGTGTCCACTCCTTTGTGAATCCTTTTAGCGCCATCCTCACCAACTCTGAATCAACCACTATCTCCCCAACTGTAGACAGTTCATCTCAAACTTGTCAAATATGGGTGAGGTAACTTGTCACTGTATCTGGTCTTGTCATCTTTGTGTCTCTGAGCTTCTCTCTCAACACCATCTTGTGATTATCATTCTTACTATGAAATAAACCCTTCAGATCCTCCCATATGTCCCTAAATGGTGTCTTTCCTAACAAATGAAGGATCAAATGATCTTTCACTCCATATAGAATGATGTGTCTGGATTTTACATCCTTATAATTATGGATGACCAGTTCTGTCGCATATATTGGAGGATTTATCTGAGTATTAGAAAATTCATAGATCCCACTCTCCATTAACACCAACATGATTCTCTCCTTCAAAGGACCGTAGTTGGAAACCCCATCCAACCTATCCTCAAATCCAAATCTAGTTTCCATCTCCAAGATCTGATCTGATAACCCTCTTCTGAAACTGTCCATGTATTGTCATGTATGGCCCTGTACACACCTATCACCATTGCATCTCGTGTATGTATGTCTCTTCCCTTAATGATGCATGTATATGTATTTGCATGTTCTTATTTCACCCTACGTATATGCACTTGTATCCAAATGGGGCCATGTATGTATGTGTTTGTTACTTCTGTCACCCATGTAAAACTCCATAAACCTGCAAAAATCCTAGTTTTTCCTCATTATTCTTGTTTCCCTAAAATTTGTCCTTCGATTTCCACCTGTTGGTTATAGATATGAAAATATCTCCTTGCAAATCCGATAGATCGACTTTCAACTATTATGGATCTGTGATCTGGCTTCCTTTCAGAGCATGTGCTCTGATACCATGTTGTTTTTCACCCCTTAATCGAGCACGTCCCAATAGTTAATTCCAAATAAATCACTTATTGAATTAAAGCACAATTGAGTAATCAACTAAACATGCAACGGAAGCATAAAAAATTAAACCAAAAATCTCGCACACAAGCCACCAATATTTTCAAGTAGAAAACCCTGGAAAAACCCTAGGAGGAAAAATAGTACTCAGATGATTTTATTAAGGTCAAATCGGGGCTCCTGTAAGAGGGATAATGGCCCATTGAGAGAAATACAACTACAAATAAACCTGGCAAAGTCTACTCTATCGTACAACCCAGGAATTGTTTTCAAGGTGTATGCGCCTTCCCTTTGTCACACCCACATATACACACATGTCTCCACTGGTGTTCGTGCACATGTACAAAAATATTTTACGACAATTTTTGTATGATGCTACGCTTTCATCTGGATTCTATCAATTGAAACCCACCTGCGGCTGCCTCTATTATCTCCTCTCCTTGACCTGTATGATCTAAAGATGGAATTCCTTCTCCACCTATCCAATATCTTGAATCAAATTCCTTCATGATCCAACCTTCTCTGCATCAACACTTAGACAAAATCTCTTCACCCAAACATTGATATCTCTCCACTCTTGTGTAAGAAAAAATCATTCTTTTCTTCTACACTCTCAACGGACTCCACACTAGCAAAAGTCGTTCTTTTCTTCTCTGTGTAAAAGTCCCACCTTGTTCTCTCACCAAATTTCTACCTTGGTATCTCACCAAAAAGTTTATTCTCCTTTACCCTATCCTTTCTTTTATAAGATTGAGTTATGACTTAACCCTAATATACAAAGTGATTCACGACTGAAATTATTTCTCACTTCACTTGAGATAAATGGATATTATTTACTTGTTAATTACTTTTAGCATTTTCCTTAAATAAAACTTAGCTCACTAATAAAATCACTTTACTTTAATCATTACATTAACTAAAGTAAATTCTCACACTTAGAAGGCTTTCGACGAATTCTACATGCTAGAAACATGCCAATGTGGAAGTACATGTCTCATGCTACATGCATCAATAGGGTCCCCCAAATCAAGGGACCTGTAGAAAAAGGCATGGACAATGTAGGTCCAATGGAGCTAAGGGATGGTAATATGGAAATCATAGGGATGCCCCCAGTCCCACTTGTAGATGGTCTTGATGGCTCAACTACACTAGAAAAAACACTTGGTCTTGACATGGTGGGAGGATTTATAAACAAAGAAAAAGGCTCACTATAAATATCCCTTACCTGGACAAGTAGAGGTGCTTCAATATTAGTTAAAGGAGGGTTAAATTTTGGTGGAGTAATTTCATCGACCACTTCCACCTCAACCAAACCACTCTCCTTAAACCAAAAACAAGACCCTTCTAATTCTCATGTTTTTTCCTCAATGATTTGTTTGAGTCCTCATAGTTGATGGGAACGACACGGTAATTTATCCACGATGAAAATAATAGGTATAAATCAAAACACAACTCAACCTAAGGTTGATATAGACTCATAATCAAAGAGCACACCCCTATCAAATCTAAGATAACAACAAGAAAACTAAAGGCTCAGGGGGGCTTCCAAAAACCAATCCTCTAGGGGAGATGAAGTCCCTACAATATTGGCTAGCAAAGGTATGATGATCAATTATGATGATCTATGAAAAACAAAACCTGACCGGTGGGCACCCTTCGAGGGAACTGAGACTGTGAATGAAGTTATACCCCAAGTACTATAGGAACACCCCACCTATAGTCACCTCTATTGGATACCAAGGGAAGGTCACTAAGGCTACCACCTCACAACCAATGATCGAGCAAATAGTCACAAGTACGACCACACATAAGGGTAGGGTAGTTATAACTGAAGCTTCAAAGGAGTTACCTCACACAGAGGCATGGCATTAATGAAACCCCCATATAGGTATTAATCAAAGCGATATCGCAAACACCAAAACAAGAAGAGAGGGGTAATCTCCCTACTTTCCTTGATGTAACCACGTGCTTAACTCTTGTGTTAGAGAAACTTCCTGACATAGTGGCTGTAAAAATGGATTTGTCACTCGTTAATGGATCTAGGTTTCATTTTGGTTCCCTTGGAGAGTTTGATCTCCATTCCTATTGCAAGGCCCTAAACCTATCTAATGTTGGTTTGCTAGGAAATAAAAGGTCTCTAATAATTTTTATATTGCGCAATTCATTTTTGGATGTTATTTGTGTCAAAGGGAAATGAATGAAACTTTTATGGTGTTTTTGACTCTTGACCCAACCAAGCAATGCAAAGATGCTAATGCAATTTGATGACTTCAATGAATTATATCTATGGGAGGGTAAGAGGTTTTTATTTTCTTTGTAAACTTCACAAAGAAATCCTCAAACATCAATAAACCATACACACAATTTAGATCCAAAATCCTGACACAAATTCAACCCAAACTCATCACCAATGCACTTTTGTTCTAATGCTTCAAAAGTTTGTATGCATGCAAATATTTATTTTTTCTTTTTTCTTCTTTTGAAATGCAATTTTTTCTTTATGCTAAGAAAATGATTATGCAAATCAAAACCAACAGACAACAAGCAAAGGGTAGTGTGATATTGGTAGTGTTACCCCCTGGCAGACTCCAATGTCTACACAAAATATCTACCCAAAAATCACAAGGAATGGATCTTAATAATGTAAAACCCAATAGAAAAATGAAACTCAACCAAATGTTACTATCAATCACCCCAAAATACAATTTCATACCCCAAATTTCACAAGTGCAATTGTGAAAAGAGGTCCTAAAATGCTCCAAAAGGGATGATCACAAAAAACAACTTTTTGTTTTATTTTTTTATGTCATGGAAATACTAATGAAAAATCCCTTCCAAAACTAAGTTCTAAAGGTTCTCTTGCCCAAAAATAGGGACCCTGGGATTCATAGGAAAAAACCCAGAAATTATTTTGCGAAGAACATATTTTGTTTTGCACCCTACATGCCTTTTTTTGTGGACCCTATTAGGGTAGTCACAAGTCACCCTTCACTTGAATAGTGACTAGTCGTGGGTTTTCCCTATTATAACCCATGACGAAACTAGTAGGACTTATCAAATTTTTTCTTGTCACGGATCATATGACCTGTAACAAGCGACTACTACAGTTTTTGAAAAACGAAAGATCCTTTTAATGAATAGATCATTGGTCTTCCCCTTAGCTTCTTGATGAAACTAGGCAATTTCATCCTAGATGTTATGAATAGGAGTAGCTCCTTTGAAATTAGACAACATAACTCTGCAAATGATTCTTCCTTCCTTATGTTGGGCCCTTCGTTTTGGAGGACGTTCAGTTTTGAAGAAGTATAACAGTTTTGCGGAAAAGCATAGCAAAGAAGCAAAAGGCTAGAAGTGGTGGAAAGTAGCTACAATGAGTGGAAATATAACTACAAGTGTGCCAATAGTAGAAACAATTCATGCCCCAACTGGGCCAGCAAGTGGAAATATCTATAAGCTTAGAGCGCATGCATAATGGAAGAGGACTCAAGAAAAGATAATAGAGGACTCAAGAAGTCAAGAAGCACCAGAGGAATAGTCATAAATATGGGAATATGTAATGGAAAAGGGTTTCCTAATTGTCGAGATGATAGGTTTGTTAGTTGTGAGATAGTTTCAAAATTATTATGTGTTGTAGGACTGTTGATGATGCAATCATTTTCATTCTTTCTCTATAAAAATCTATCTCCATTATTGAGTCTAGTGTGATAAGCTGTTGTGAAGCATTTTTGGGACAATTCTTCATTGGAGAATGAAGTGCATTGTAAAAGCTATGATATGCTCCTTGTACTCGCGGGATTGTGAACTTTGAGACATTGATAATATTAAGGATATTTTGGGCCCTAAAACTTTGGTTTTGATGTGTATGACTTTGTAACTTCTTTTTGCAAGTTATTTTTTATTGTGTATTTGATATTTCATCTTTATTTCCAAGTATCTCTTCATGTATAGACTTATTTTTGTAATGCACTTCTAATAATATAATATTTTCACATTCAAGGATGGATCTATATTGTATTTCATTAGATATGATGGTTTGTCCCACTAACTCACTTTATCACACATAAGTCTCGGTTGCGCTTCGAGTGAGACCTCCTTCCCTTGCAGAAGGGTGAATATGTCAGTGCTACTAGACTAAAGTGGTATCTTTGTTGGTTTTGTTGTCAAGACCTTATTCTTTCCAGTGAGTTTTTAGAGGATGTCGCACCACATTTTTAAGTATTACGTTGAGAATTGGTGGGAAACAAGGTGTGACAAGTTTATCTTTCAAGAAACTGAGCTATGACATAAAAGTTTGAGGGTTTTGAATGACGTTGTCTTTTATTCTGATGCTACGAGAGACCAATACAAAATATTCTGGATCCGATTTTTGGAAGAGGTCTTTCAGTGGCTCGACTAGTTGCAAGAAGCATCAGAATTTAAAGATCACGTCAAGAGAAGATTCAATTGGACCATTGAGTAGCTAGAAAATATGCATAAGTTGAATCATCATATTTCTAAAGTTGTGAATTTTTTGGTACCAAATACCCTGGAGGGATACATTATTGAATTTTTTGCAGAGAACCACCAATGTTTCTCCAAGAAAAAAGAAATATTTTACGTAGGAACCCGAGGAAGATTGCTCCGAGAAATCTCGCTATGGATCAAGATTTTGCTAGTAGAAGAGGGAATGTTTTCGGTTCCTTTGATTGAAATGGTGGCGTAAAACCCTTGTGCATGAGGGTTGGGTGATTAAAGCAAGGGTTCGTGAGTTAGAATAAAAAAATTATTGAGGTATGGGGGTCCATCATGAGAAGAGTGGAAAATATGAATGGGCTTATAAAATGGTTGTGGTGATCGAAAAGAGGTGGAGAAAACATATGTGAAAGTTGATAAAGAGGCCGAACCAGTCGCAGAAGGAGATCGACTTTGAGAGTAGTCATAAAAGAGAGTTAGAGAAGTTGCAGGAGTTGTATACACGTGGAAGGTTGGCCAGTTGATGGTTGAAGGAGAATTTAGGAAAGAAAGGTCAAATTTATGGAGACAGTGGATGAGGTGAAGAAAATTCGGAAGAAAGAATCAATATAGGCATCACCCCCCAGGAAAAAGGCTCAGTTGTAACGTCTAAAGAAGTTGTGGGAGGATCAGATCCTGTAGCACCAAAAGATGTGAATTACCCTATAGGACATGATACGATATGGCCTCCTAATGTGACCCCCTAGGTTAAAGAATCCCATCCCAAAGGCACAGGAACCAAACTTGGATCACTCTGTCCCTTAGCAGAATCTAAAAATCTGGTAAATTCTACACTAAATTCTCCCATAATTTCAGTCATTTCTAATCATTCTATTCCAACCAATTCGAGTGGTAGCAGTAGTAGTAGTGTGGAAAGTTATTTAGTTATATCGCTACCAATACCTTCAAGATTTATTTTTATAGGATCCTTCAGTTCTCCGATGTCAACTCAACATGCAGGATCCCTCACCCGATACCCATAATTTTTGGGTAAAGGGGATGAGGATGTTGAACAACATTGATTC
>SNQJ01S0021198.1:106606-158618 GCA_010110895.2 Picea sitchensis | reverse complement strand
TCTACAGATCAGAGGCAATATAGGTCAATGATTGGCAGCCTACTATATTTGACAGCATCCAGACCAGATGTAATGTAGGTAGTTGGACAGGTGGCACGATTTCAAGCAGTACTAAAGGAATCACATGTATTAGCAGTAAAGAGGATCTTCAGATATCTCAAAGGAAGTGAAGAGTTTGGATTATGGTATCCAAAAGGAAAAGATCTATCACTTATGGCCTACACAGATGTAGATTGGGTAGGTTGTATTGATGACCGACGAAGCACCAGTGGAGCAATGTTCTACTTAGGTGAGTGTTTGGTATCATGTCTAAGCAAGAAACAATCATCGATATCTCTATATACAGCCGAGGCAGAGTATATTGCAGCAACATCATGTTGTACACAAGTTCTTTGGATGAAACAAACTTTGACAGATATAAAGGTTGAGTATGATGAGCCCATTCCAAATTTATTGTGATAATACAAGTGCCATCAGTATCGCAAAAAACCTAGTGATGCACTCCAAGACTAAGCACATTCCAATCAAGTATCACTTTCTAGAGGAACAGGTTGTAGAAAAGAACATAAGAGTTGAGTATGTGGGCACAAAAGAACAAGTGATAGACATATTTACAAAAACACTTCCACGGGAAGCCTTTGAATATCTTCACCAAAGACTTGGAGTTATTTCTACTCCAAAAATGAATTCTTTTTTAATGCTTATCTTATATGTCTTAGATGTACATGAGGCCCACCATAAGAGGATAGTGCAATGGGGCTGAACCCAGGATAGGAAGATACATTTTTCATTGATGACAAAGGGGATAGATTTATCATATCGGAGGAAAGAGGCATGGTTTTAGGGAGAGCATAAAGTGATATGATTTGATGTGCATGAGTGTTGCCATCAATGCCAAAGGGGGAGATTGTTGATTAAGATTGGACTGTCGTGATGTCAACTATGAAGAAAAGACAGTAGCACAAAGGTTTGAATTAATGGACCCAATAGTGTTTGATGTAAATATATTAAACCGGTATTGTTTTGTCATAGTTGATAAGTAAATATGGATGAACTCAAGTGGTCCCCTTGGTGAAAGCCCTCGCGGGGAAGACACTTTGTGGAGTAAAAGAACCAATAGCAATTATTGGAATAATGAGATGAAGGAAAGTGGAATTTTCAAGGAAAATATCCTAGATGGATGGATTCTTGTCATGTCATTTCTGGTGGTATGTGGAATGTCACATATAATTCCTCATAGTTTAGAAGTTATATTACATGAGAGTTGGAGCCCCGAGGTTTGGGTAATGGACCCAAGTTTGTTTGATGTGTAGCGGTATGAGTTATGATATATTTTCAGATAATACTATTCTATATGGATAGTACATTTCATGCCATTTTAGTGGTATGTATATCTATAACTCCTCACGGTTTGAGGAGTTATGGCCTTACGGAGTTAGGAGGACCCTCATATGTCATCTAGAAGCCCAAAGTTAAGAAATGAAAATCAAAGTGGTTTAAGAGATTTTTAAAAGGTAAATAATAAAATTGAAGTGATGAGTGTATTATAATTCAAAGTGAATACAAAATAAATTGTTTCAATAATAATTTTAATGGAGAAGTCAGAAGTGGACCCAACCCCAAAATAAGGAGAAGTCGAGACCCAGAGTGACCTAGAAGATGTTTTTAAGGAAGCTACTTGGAGAGTATAAATAAGAGCCAAGGCTCTCTCGTTTGAATCACAATTAAGAATATTGAATATGGTGTATGAGGGTATACAAATGATATCTAAGCTAGAATTCTGAGGGAAAGTGAAGAAAGAAGGCCGAAATGCAAGGGAATGATACAAATTCTTTTGATGGTGCTTTCTAAGGTAGTATGTTATTTCAGGTCATCATTTCGCTATATAATTTTTTCTATAATGATTCAGATCCTGGGATTTATACCAAGTGAGGCAACATATCCAAGTATCTGTGGTTAAAAATTCAACATTTGGGTCGTTGTATTTTGGGAACACACTCTGTGGAAAATAGGGTTTGTGGCGATCCTGAAACTGGTGCGTCAGGTGTTTCGGGTTAAAAGGTCATAACTTCTTCATAATAGATCAAAATTCAGTGAGACAAACGTTTTTTGGTTAGGTTCAAGTCTTTATTATTCTTTGTAAGAAGTTTCAGATCATTTCATCAAATATTTTTGTGCAGGGCACACTCTACAAGGTAAATCTCTAGAATAAGCGAGGAATTGAGGAAAGGTATGCCATTTTTCTATAACTCATTTTCTGAGAGGTTCAAAGTAGTGCCACTTGGAGAATTTGCATAAAACACACTGAAGAAGAATGTGTGCTCGAGGGTTTCACTTATATCTTTATACATTACGGGTTCAAGTTATGATTACTTCAAGTTAGGGTTGTTGACTAATCAAACTAGGCATGTGAGACAAAAGAAAGAAGTTTGATGAAATGCTAGTCTCTTGTTTTCACAGTTAGGAAGGTTTTAGGAATGTGATACTTACTTTTGGTGTGAATACAAATCAATTTGGATAATGAAAATTGATAGAGGCTTTTGGTTGAGGTATGTTGAGTACATAGTTGGAACAAGTAGTTGATGAGTTGGTGCACATACATGAGAGTGTATAGTTGATGATGTTGGTACACATTGATAGATCATGAATTGATGAGTAGTTGACACATAGTTGGTACATAGCACATGGTTAGATGCACTTTTTATGGAGTACGAGGTTGATTACAAGTTGGTGCATGGATTGGCCTGCACTTGGTATATTTACATGCTTATTATAGGTTGGTGCATGGTGGATGCACTTTTTTTGGTACAGTTTGATTACAAGTTTATGCATGGTTGATACATGGTTAAAATTTATTGGTGGAGTTTCACGATTGGTATATTTCACGATGATAGTGTGGCAGTGGTTCCAACATTCTCGCCGACTTGGTGGCGAGACGAGGGCAAGGATAGGTGGTTGTAGCCACCTTCGGTTGTAAGCTGGGAGAACATTGGGGTTGTAGCCTCATACAGTTGTAGCGAGATATTTGGGGAGTTGGAGCTTCCCTCGAGGTTGCTTTGTGAGAAACTAGGGGTTGGAGCCTCCTTCCAAGTTGCCCATTTGGAAAGAAAGGAAGTTGGTGCTTCAAATGAGATGTAATTCTTCAAGACATATAAGAAAAACGATACGTGGTTTTCTCTCGATTTGGGTTTCCACGTAAAACACTAGTGTAGTGTGCATATGTGTGATTGTTTATTTATTCTTGCTCATTATTGGATAATAATTCTACATTGATATAACATTTGAAGAAAAAGATTATAATTATGTTGTGCGATTCACCTCCCCTCTTAGTAATCCATGAGCTTACATACATTAATACAGAGAGGTTATTCGCTGACAGTAGTGGGAATACATTAATTTCTCTTGAGTATGCATTTAACTGCCTCATTACATATCTAGAGACAACCACCCCTATTTATTCATGGGGGTTGTAGCCTCCTTCTGGTTGTAGCCAGATATTTGGGGAGTTGGAGCTTCCCTCAGGTTGTAGCCTGAGAAACTAGGGGGTTGGAGCCTCCTTCAAGTTGCAGCTGGAAAAGAAAGGAAGTTGGTGCTTCCAATGAATGTAATTCTTCAAGACATATAAGAAAAAACATTCTGTGGTTTTCTCTCGATTTGGGTTTCCACGTAAAACACTAGTGTAGTGTGCATATGTGTGATTGTTTATTTATTACTGCTCATTATTGGATAATAATTCTACATTGATATAACATTTGAAGAAAAAAGATTATAATTATGTTATTACTGATTCACCTCCCCTCTTAGTAATCCAACAGAGCTTGCATACATTAATGGAAAGTTTATTCGCTGACAGTAGTGGGAATACATTAATTTCTCTTGAGTATGCATTTAACTGCCTCATTACATATCTAGAGACAACCACCCCTATTTATTCATGAATTCAATCGTCCATCTTTCCCGTTGCATTTTCTTTTTGTAGTTCATTAAGGATTTAGTCCTCTCCTTTCAATGTTTAGCATTAGCATACTTGTTTCATCCATCCATAGAGTGTATTCATTCTTCTTGTAGAAGCGTTATATTCTGATCTCTTTTGAAAACTAGGTTTCTGGCTGGCAATATTCACATTAAATTTTTCCATACAATTATTGGTTTGATCTTTCATTTATGGTTCTTCAAATTATTTTGTTCGATGCTCAATTTGGATGATGCAGGATTCCCTAAGGCACTCCTTCCAACAAATACTGTCTCCTTGACTTCAACACATTATCTAGGGTCAAGGTTAGAGACATTTTATAGTGCCCTGGAGCTTACATACATTAATGGAAAGTTTCTTCACTGGCGGTAGTGGGAATACATTAATGTCTCTTAATTTTCGAATTTTGTGGGTGACTCAACTTCAACACCTCTATCATACCTATCGGAATGCACTACGGCACCTTGACAGTGATTTTCATCAATGGTGAGTGATATCGCATTGGTTAACAACATACATCATTGCTCGATACTCCTGTGATTTCTTCCCATTCTTGACTTTTGCATGTTCATTCGCATGGAAATAATTGTACCATATGTTTGGGAACACTTGAAGGATTTATGATTTCATATTATACAAAAGTTGAGGAATTTGTATATTTTTTCGAACAAAAAGGACATATTTATTGTTGGAATAAGAAAGGAAGCACTTTCAAAAATAGGGAGTTGTGTAAGGTTGCAATAGATATTTGTTTCATCCTTGCATTTAACTGCCTCATTACATATCTAGAGATAGCCACCCCTATTTATTCATGAATTCAATCGTCCATCTTTCCTGCTGCATTTTCTTTTAGCAGTTCATTAAGGATTTAGTCCTCTCCTTTCAATGTTTAGCATTAGCAGACTTGTTTCATCCATCCATAGAGTGTATTCATTCTTCTTGTAGAAGCGTTATATTCTGATCTCTTTTCAATTGATCTTCAACAGATTTATTTCCATATCATACAACTAGAGTTTAGTGTTTGTATCTATGATTATCATACATCAAAAAGGGTAATTGGGTAAGCCACTTCTATCTCTAGGTAGTCATATAACTTGGGAATGCATGCACATGAAACTCTTGAAGCTCTTTTCCTTCATTTTTTTTCATACCTCACCACCTTATGCCTTTCATATTCCATTTGATTTCCTTTTTCCACTTTGTCCATCCATCACTATCCATTTCCCTTTGTCATTGATAAAGTTTTTAGAAGCTAAGTGTGAAACAGACCCCTTGTCCATTTAAGCTTTGCATCACATAAATGTATGTTGGATTCTGTGGTAAAACATCATTCCAATATTCCATGTCTTACACATGAAGTACATCATTAAGAATAGGATGTTTGTTTTTTGTAGATTTGGGAGGTATTCCCACTAGAGGCCAAGGTTTCAGACATGTGGTAATTTTTGTTGGCACCATTTTTTACTTTCGTTCCAGTGAAATCAACCTAGAAATGAGGCTAGGGCCTCATGGGGAATTTGATTGGATTTGTGGGTTTGTGTGGGGGTGTCACACCTAGAAAGAGGATTAAAATATTTTGATTAATTGTTGAGTTTAGGAAGGGATCCTAAACTCACTCATTGGACTCCTATATATATAAAGGAGAGATGGCATTGTGACATTAGATCATCATTGTGGAAGAATGGAGTTGGAATAAGTGAGTATGCACTTGTGTCAAGGAGGATTGGTGATCTCAGCAAAGGGAAAGTCTGCAAGGTGGCGAATCTGGCCCTGAAGAGAGAGGAGAAGAAGGTCACATGTGTGCAGAAATTTTTTCATACAATACTCTATTTTCAAGAGGAAAAATCACATATAGGGTATACATGATTTGCAGTGGAACAAACAATGTATTTCCATGGGTTTCTAGTAAGGTGAATTGTGTGTCTAGTTTTCTGGGAAGGTACATATATGTACAAGATGAAAAGTGACATCCTCTAGCCATACATGTGACCTACAAAATATTCTTGGGCCTAGGATATATCCATAATATTGTTTTTGAAAACCTAGCTTTATTATTTGTATATTGGAGAACAAGGTTGTTCTTAGTTTTGGTGACTTTGAAGGACAAGATTGTCCTTGTAATTTTGGTGATATTGTATTAGCTAGGAGGGTTGGTTTTTCCCTCATAATTTATGATGTTAACAAGATTACAGAATAGGATTATTGTGTATCTTTTGTATTGATGATTCATCTCCAATATTGTTTTTTCCACTCCATATGTTTTCAGTCAATAATTTCAATGTAAAGTTGTTTAGTGATAGTTAGATCACTAGAAAGAAATTTTCAGATATGAAATTAGTCACATATAGTTGCATGCGAAAATTGACATAGGAAAATCCCTATTTACTGCAATATGATCTAATTAGAATGCAGATCCTCATATCTTTTTCACTCTTTCCTTGCCAAAATAAAAGAAAGAAAAGAGTTCTAAAAAAACAATAGCTCACAAAAGAAGGACAAAAGAAATACTATCATGCAGAGGGATTGAAGACTACAAGCATACCTCATAATCTGGGCACCATTCATCTTCTTGTTGGATGAGGACATGCAAAGACTTGAGTGTGTGGGAGGGGGGAGGATGTTGAGCCTTGATTTTGATATGTTTATAATGAACATTTAGCCTATTATCTTATAATTTCTCATGTACCCTTCACTTATTTATCACTTCCATTTCCATGTATCATCATACTACCACACAAGGAAAGATTCATGAGACATGTGAACACTAATATGGTTGATTTCCCATGTTTTGAAGGTTACTTGGAATGGATATTGAGGTTTCCCAACTTGCTCCTAAAAGTTGTAGAAGATTTTGGTGCTCTTTAAAATTCCGGTAGCATTCATATAGACGGTTGTCATCTTCATAAATGCAATAGTACCACAATTTTCCAAGTCATTTTCAAGCAGATAAGGATGAATTCAGGAATTCCATGACATGGGTTTTTTGCAAAATATGATCATTTAGGTGGCATGCAAGCATAATTATCAAAAAGTATAGAACAAAGGATGTATGAGCATATCTTCAAAGAACATTTATGAAAATTTCCATAATTTCTTTACAGAGGCCATCTTCAACATGGTTGTATACAAATTTGTTGCAGCATCCACAATTCCTTTCTTATACTCCAATATTCAAAGTTTTATATCAGCTCCAAAAAAATTGTCTCATTCCTGCAATCCAAGCTTTCACAGAGTATTGTTTCTCTGATTCAAAGAAATCAAGATACAAGTGATGATCATTTGACAATAAAAAAAATCAACATGGTTGGATGAAACATCAAATTTTTTTGGCAACAATAGGCCTTATGAACAGAGTTTCAACTGATCAAAAGGTTTGGTCTCTACCCGATGATTTGAGGTAACTCTCACTTTTATATATAATTTTATTTTATAAACTTGAAAAAATGAAATAAATCCATATATAGTTTTTCTATATTACCTTGTTATTCTTTTACCTTATCCTTGTCTATATTACCTTTTCCTTGTTCATATACCTTGTTTATATATCTAATTTTTTCCCATGTGTTACATATACCTTGTTCATATATCTCATCTCTATCCATATACTTTGTATACCCTGTCCATAATCCCTATTATCTCTGTCCACCCCATATTCAATATATGAGGTTCAATAAAGGTTGATAGGAAATAAGCATTAATACATAACGTATATTTTGGAAACACACAATTCAGACCTTTGGTTAAAATTGCAAAAGAGTATGAACATCCTATGTATATTTTAATCTTTAGACCATTTTTTTGGACCATAACCAATAGTTTCATATTTTTCACAATTGTTATGAATACACATCATACAATTTAAATCGGCTTATGAGTTGTATTAAGATTCAAATTACCTTTCAATTTTTAAACACAGTCCTACAGACCAAAGTATCATTGCTACAAAATGATATCTTGTAGCATTTACAACTATGATAATTGATGGATAAGGGAGTATAACAATCGAACTATTGGGTTGTATCCGCAATTATTTGATTTTTAAACATAAGTTTACATTACTAGACATCATTGTTACAAAGTGATATGTTGTAGTTTGAAAGAATTACTATGAAGTGACATCTTGTAGAATAAACATAAATTATGGAGTAATGTAAGAGGACTATAATTGGGTTCATATTGGGATGTATTGGGTTCATTACCAACTTCATTATCAAGCTCTATTCAAACTAGTTTGGTTCATCACCGAATTCTGTAAGGATAGTTTGTATATAGAAAAAGTAATCTTTGTGTCAAACTACACTATCAATCATAGTCCAAGAAGAAATAAGGAGGTATACATAACAAGGTAAAGAAGAATAACATTGGATAAAACATTACAAACTACCAGAAGACAATTGGTCAAAAATTTGTGAGTGTTCCTTTCCAAATATCTGAAGTGAAAAAGAAAGGTATTCATAGAGAATTGTTGGCACGAGGGAAGACCTAGGGTTCAACGCTTAACATCACACCAACAAAACCCTGAATACCAACCCTTTCGGTAAAACCTATGAAGTAGGCGAGGTCTCACCCAAGGTAGAAGTAGGGTGGGCTTACAGGACGTAGGTTTTTGTAACCAAGTTGGGACACAGATCTGTGATAATAACACTTTGTAGGGTATTCTGTTAGCTCTTAGGAAGTGACATACCTTATTTATTTAACCTTATTAACATCGCAGAGCGTACCCAAGAATAGATCTAGCGTAGTAACAACAAAAATTAAGCACTTCAACCACTTAACACTTAGCACTTTGAATCAGATCTAGCATATAAGAAAAAGATGCATATTCATTACACATTCTAATCTAAGCACTAAGAAAAACATAACAAAGATAACATTGCACAAAGAAAACAATAAGACATCATATGTACATGGTTCACCCCAATGTGGGGCTATGTCCACCAATCACTTTGCCTTCTTTATTATGTGCTCAAATCTTACATTCATTCACTCCTATGCACTAATACACAGAGTCAAAATTCGCACCAGACATGAGATCTACACACTGAGCACCAGATCCTCCTTCCAAAACTAGGTCAGGGCACAAAGTCATCCCTCTATTGAGCACAAAGAATTGACACATATACATTCCTTGGCACAAAGCTACTTCAAACTACTTTCACTTATCTCTCACAAATTCTACTTCTACCATACATTCTTACTTATTTATACTTTTAAAATCCCTTACAATGAGGCCTAAACATGGGAGAACCCATGGTCCAACATCCCATAAACCCATTACAAAAACCCTAGAGGGCCCCTTAATAGGTCCACATAGCCTGCAAAATTGGTGGGATCCGCCATCTCAGCTCTGCTTGGGAGCTTCATCTTCGACCTACGTGTCGAATTCCAAAAGTGGGCCAAGTCTGACCAAGTTTTCCTCAAAACCTGGTCGAGGGCCAAAAGGCCCCCAACACTCACCTGTGACTCATCCCGAGTCACTCAGGCCTGGATAATGCTACTTCGGAGGCCCCGAGCTTAACTCAAGATGCCTGAACTTGTTGCTTCTCCTGATCCTCCTTCTCAGCGAGCTCCTGGATTGTCTTCTCTGTACCAGGCCCTTCCAGGAATTGTTCTACTAATGCAACTACATGGTCCAATTGCGAGCCTTGTCCATCAATCTCTTCGAACACCTTACAAACTTCATCCTGCACAGGTTGCAACTTCTGCGTGACTTCCATTACCTTTCCCTGGAGGGATGTGATCTATTGCTGTACTGCATGCTGCTCCTAGGATCTCTTCATTCTTTCTACAGTGGTGAGTAGCTTCATCTGCACCTGCACGTAAAATGCATGTTGTTTCTCCTGCATGGAAAATGCCTTTTGTTGCACCTCCTATAGCTGCACTTCCAGCTTTCTTAGCTCTAGATCCTCGATGATGCGTTCATATGTTTGTGCACTTCTATCACTCAGGCGTTTTCACTCCGAGGTAAGGATTCTTGTCCTTACTACTGTGTATTGTGTTCTTAGTGGTCTCCTTCCTCTATTCACGCACCTCTTGCGGGGTGCTCGATATTGCTTGGGCCTCCAATTTTGTTATTCTAGCCTGAAGCTACTGGAGGGTCTCAGTGATCTTCACCACTTCAGCCTCGACTGACCCTTTCTCCTCCTATGCCAAGCCTCGCACAAAGTGACATGCTTTATTTAACACTTCTTTGACCATAGCCTGTTCTGCGAGTAGCTGCTCCTTTTCCCTTTGTAGCTAGGATTTTTCCTTCTGAAGCATCACCTAAAACTCTTCTCTCTCACTTTCATAGGCAATTACATTGTACCACGCTACTCATAATTGTTCTAAGACTTCATCTTTATCCTGTTTCAAGACTTTTGTAGCCTTCTCCTTCTCATTCTGGACTCTCTGAAGTTGAGCTTCTATCGCATCTGCAAGTCTTCTCAATTGGGTTGGTTCATCCCCCAATTTTGTAATCTGTCACGAGGAAGGTGCAATAGGTACTGTGCAGACCAAACGAACATCTTGTTGTACTTATTTTAATTCCTTTTTGATCCTTCCATATAGACCATCCTGCTTCTCTCCATATCTCTAGAAGATTTCCTCAGAAGCGTCCTTCATAGCTCTGTGGACCAGACTGATATTGTCCTCTCTGAGCATGGCCTCTAACTGAAGATTTTTAGCACGCATATTCTTCCTTGCTAAAGGTTTCTTCGGAGAAACCTTCCTCTTTTGTTGTGTTACTATTCCAGTAGGGGGGTCTTCAGACGGTGTAGATTTGCCTCCTCCTTTCTCTTCTCATTCATCCCCTCCTCCTTGTCCATCTACTTCATCTTCTCCTCCTCCTGGCAAGCCAGACACATTATCTTCATAAGCATTGTCCTCCTCATTGTCTCTATATCCTAGACTTCTTCCTTCTTTTGCTTCTTCCTCGTCTTGTTGGATCGTTCGACATGCTCAAACGGGGTGACTATGGGGCTTCCTATGGTGTCAATGTCAGAGAGTTCTACATCAATGACAAGTACAAGAATTTCCTCTGGCCACTCCTTTGTAATATTATCCATATCTTCATTTGTCAGTTTGTAGTATGAATGTAACTCTTCCTACTTCTTGTCTCTACGCACAGTGATGTAGATGAAATGAGGATCAGTGTGAAACTTTTCTATTGGTTGGTACTGGTGTAGGTTGCACGGTGTCATGCATGGAAATGATCCGATGGTGACCTTAAACTGCTGGTAGTATGCATGAAACATGGCATTGGACTTCCTTTGCTTTCGTCATGTCATTGGTGTACCACAAGGTGGAAAACTGAGCGGCCAATGACTCTGAGGGTTCGATCTCTAGGAATTTGGATCCTTTAGGGATTTTCCAAGTGAAAAATGTGATCAAAATGATCAGCCAGCTGTAGTGGAATTCATACCCCAAATCCTGGGCTTCACAAAAATCTTTCTCTAGTTCATTGACGAGGTAGTTTTCCTAGGTCATCTGCATACCCTCCACACATTTTCCTGTGAGTTCTACCAAGAACCCGGTGACCTATGTGGGGCATTTATTCCTTACGATATTTCTAGCTATGAGTTGTCAAGTGAGGTGCACTACGCCATCCTATATAGATGCTACCTTGTAACCTCACTTTTCTTTTTCGTCTTCTCCGTAAGCTTCCTTGATGCATTGTGCCAGGAAAAGGTCTGAGGCCTTCCCTGGATAAAACTGATGAGGGTCAGGTCCCTTCATGATTAAGCCTATGATCCTGTGGATTAGCATTAGATCCACGGTAATCCTTCTTTCGAGCCACAAGTATCCTCCATGATAGCACGATAGGAGGAGATTAATGCAAGCGTTAATCTCCTGGTGGGGGCCAAAATGCAGGATATTCATCACATTTAGCACAGTGGACTGTGCCAACCCCTTAATCCATGGTTGTGAGACAAGGTGAGGCTTATTCCCAGTTGACTTCATGAGATAGCGATGCAAAGCCAACATGGTGTAGTTATTTCAGTCTCACATTTGAAGTTGTTGTTCTTCAATAGTGGGATCTATCCTAACTAACTCCCGAATACCCGTATTCCTTTCGGAATGTACGCGATGAGCACAGTGTACTCATAATCTTGGGGGATGATGTCGTAGTTAACACTGCCAGCCAAAGGTGGGATATACTCTGGTAGTATCGACGGGATCTACTTCACATTAGCCAGATCACCGTGGTGCTTACTTTGTTGCTCAGTCACGGGGTTGACACAACCATAACGATGTCCAATCGAAGGGGAAGCATGTAGTCCCCTAGTCGATGATGCATGGACACCTTAAGATATCAGTCTGTTGGCCATTATGTTCTTGAGGAATTCCTTGACAGACTTCTCTAATTCACTAGGTTCGCCTGAAATTCTAACTTTTAAACAGACAGGTCAGGGTAGACAAATGGACAGGTGGGGTAGACAAGTAAACAGGAGGGGTCTAGTTTCAAATAACATTGCTTGACACATGGACAATTCTCTTCTTGGCTTAGTTAATCACGGGTGGAAAAAAGTGGTCCCGACATAGCGACCGACAAGTTAAATAAGAGGGGTACCATAACGGATCTTCCAATGGCCACAAAATGCTTCCATCAATGTAAATTTGTTTGTTATGGCATGGTATCAACATCCAAAAGTGGTCCATCAACCCATAAATGTGTTTTCTAACCATTCTGGAGCGTCATTCTAATGGTCGAGGCACCTCCAACGGTCATATAACTTCGCCAGGGAGAATTCCCATTCTACGTGGACCTCTTGTTCTAGCAAGGTTCAAATCCTGCAAACCTGCCTCCTGCGAGGTTCCAGTCTGTGAAGTCTTCCATTTTTTCTCTGCATCTTCTTGTAGCTTGTCCAACTTAGCTTTCTTTTTATTGAGATCCCTTGCCTTCTTCCATGTGGTCTGAGTCTCTCTAACTATTTCTGGAATCCTCTTTCCATTTTTATTCTTATCTTCCCCTAGTGTAGTGGCTTAACACTGTTGATGTGCCCTCAAAGGGTCTGAATTTAATATCCCTTCTCTTAACACTTCCTGGGTGGATATACTTATTTCTTGAATAGATAGGTCCTTCAAACCTTCTTTCATTCCTTTGACCTTGATAGCTAATTCTCTTACTTTCTGTCCCTTCGACGTTGTTACTTTGTTATGTTGCTTCTACTTATCCTCTCATTCTTTTATTAGTCGATCTATTTTTCTAGCTATGAAATCCCTTAGTTCTTGATTTTTCTTTTATGTATCTTCTTCCTCTGCTTTTCTTCTGATCTGATCCTTCTCAATCCAATTCTTACTTAACAAAAGTGGGAAAGGGTCATTCTCCCCAACAAATTTAACGATTTCAAATTCCTCTTCAGTCGATGTTCCATGAACAATAATAGGTACATTAGTAACTCATCCACACAGGGTTATTAGATTTCCTTTAAACAAGCCTATCCTTCCCAACAAAGGTATCACAGTAGGCTTTCCCAAAATTTTCCAAGTTCATTCTGTCATAATATTTACTTGTGTTTCTTCATCCAAGACACAGTCTATGTTGAAGTCTTGTATTCTTGCACTTATGTGCTCTTTTACTTTCAGGATCTCTGGTAAACTGACATCTTTCTGAATATCCATCATTTATTTCAACTGTACTAATGTAGTCTGAACTTCCTCTGGCCTTTTTTCTTTGTGACTTTCTAACATGCTCTTAGTCTTTTGACTTTATTCATAGTTTTCTTGTCTTATGTTCATCCTTTCAACTTTAGCAATCATCTTTGGACAATCCTCAACCTCATAACCAACAATCTTACAACAAAGACAAACAAGGCCTACCTCAGGAGATTCCTTAACAAGATGTCTTGGTCTTATGCAGTAATAACACAAAGTCAATCCTCTTTTTCTCTTATATGTTCCCCAACCTTTTCTGTACTGTGCATTTTCTCTAGGATCATAGTGTTGGACCCATAATCTGCAAAAAATAATTTTACGTTCCTGCATCCACTTGTTAGTCCAAAAACTCTTTCTATGCATAGGAATAACATATCTTTCTTAATTTTCATTAAATTTACTCAAATCAACTCTTTCTTTCAATTGCGCCCTAGCCTTCAGACTGGGACATAACCTATTAAACATACTTAAGTTCATATTTCAAAAAAAAAAATCCACTTATCTTTCTCTTTTCAAAGCACAAAGATTTACCTCTTTTAGGATCATACATCTTTACTTCAGATCGGATTTCTTTCTTAGCACAAAACTTCACAAGTCAAGTAGAGTACTGTGCACTTCAGCAGCATATATGTGCACATAGATTCTCTTTTCTTTACTTAAGTTCTCAACAATCATAGTTTCAAGTCCTAGCAACAGAACCATTTGTTGGCACAGGGGTAGACCCAGGGTTCAACGCTTAACAATGCACCAACAAAACCCCGACTAATGGCCCTTTCGGTAACACCTGTGAATCAGGCAAGGTCTCACTCGAGGTAGAAGCAGGGGGGGTTGTAGGACACAGGTGTTTGTAACCAATCTGGGACACAGATCTATGATAATAACACTTTGCAGGGTATTATGTTAGCTCTTAGGAAGTGACATACCTTATTTATTTAACCTTATTAACATCACAAAACGTACCCAAGAATAGATCTAGTGGAGTAACAACAAAGATTAAGCACTTCAACCACTTATCACTTAGCATTTTGAATCAGATCTTGCATATAAGAAAAGAATACATATTCATTACACATTCTAATCTAAGAACTAAGCAAAACATAATAGAGATAGAATTGCACAAAGAAAACCATAAGACACCAGATGTACGTGGTTCACCCTAGTGTGGGGATTCATCCACCAACCACTTCGCCTTTTTTATTATGTGCTCGAATATTACATTCATTCACTCATGTGCACTAAGACACATAGTCAAGCTTTGCACCAGACAAAAGATCTGCGCACTGAGCACGAGATCCTCCTTCCAAAACTAGGTTAGGGCACAGAGCCAACCCTCTATCGAGCACAAATATTTCACACACATACATTCCTTGGCACAAAGCTACTTCAAACTACTTCCACTTAGCTCTCACAACTTCTACTTCTACCATACATTCTTACATATTTATACTTTTACAATCTCTTACAATAAGGCCTAAACATGGGAGAACCATGGGTCGACATCCCATAAACCCATTACAAAAACCCTAGAGAACCCCTTATTGGGTCCACATAGCCTGGAAAATCGGTGAGATCCGCGATCTCAGCTCCGCCTGGGCTCTCCATCTTTGACCAGTGTGTCGAAGTCCAAAAGTGGGCTAAATCTGACAAAGGTTTCCTCAAAACATGGTCGAGGGCCAACAAGAATTGTTATATGATCCATGGAGGAATGTAGCCCTAATTGTGTATAAATTTATTACTTTTGAAGGGCATTTTAGAGTTATTTATCATTATCATATTAGGATTCTACTACATCTAAAAAATCAGAATCCTGTGAACCTTCTTTTCTTTTTCCTAAGGGATTTAATCAAAATGGTGAAAAGCTTCCAAAAACAACCCCAACCATCAAGGGTATTTCATGTAGGGTTTATAACATTTTAATATCAGGATGACATGGTGAGAACATGTCAAAATTGCAAAGGGTTTCAAATGAGAAGCAAGCCCAGGGAATGGGTAATTCCCTCTCAAGACAATCCTTCACAATTGAAGGGTAAAATGATAATCATGGATCATCAGGATAAATAATCTATAGGATTGGACCAATATTTTAGCAATACCAAAAATAAAACAAGGGTTTTCAAGTCTCAAACTCAACCTTACAAAGTAAATTTGGTCATTTCTCTATCTAATTTTGAGAGGGACTCCAATGGTAAATATGAAGATAAATATGTAAAAGATTCAAATGAAAAATATATATGAAACATTGTTTATATAGAGGAGGCCAAGAATACATTTGTAGAAGTAACAGAGGATAATTCTCCACAGTTGTGTAAAGTTAAAAGGGTAACCTGAGATTGAAATTGAAAAATCGATGATGGGAATAGAAACAAATCTACAAAAGAAGGCTATACATAGTCATATGCTTAGTTATTTAAAGAAACATCAATTGAAGAAGGCTTGGATGCAACTACTCTACAACCAAAATTTGAAGGCATACAAAGGAAGAAAAGGAAAGGTTTTCTCATATCTCGAAGATCATGAACTTGGTTGTCTTATTTTTTTGTGAGGAGAAGTAAGAAAATATAATAGGTATTTCTACAAAAGTTCTCAAAAACCCATATTATATTTTGTGATAAATTAACTAATTATCGGACCTGTAGTAGACTTGAATTCAATGGATAATGAGATGAAAATTTATGTTTTATGTTATATTTCCTCACAAATACTATCTTTGGTTATACAACAATTAGTTGGGATTTCTTATGGTGGAATTTCAAGTGAAAAAGAGAATGAAATGTTTGCATATGCACATGATACTCAACATGGGAAAAACATTAGAGGTGTGTCCTTTGGAATAGAACTAATTGTCTATGGAAAGAGGATGATACACTTATAGAGCAAATGACTTGAGATCATGATCCAATTTTACACTATGGGATATATGCTCTATCTCTGACATATAGGAACACATCCAATAACAATGTCATGCATTGTTTGTTGAATTTTGTTGTCTTTTATGATGTGAGAAGAACTATGGTGTTAGAAATTGGATTTGTTTTATATTATAAACATGAAAAAACCTCACAAATAATGTCTTTGTTGGCTAAGCCATATAGTCTACATATCAAATATAGTGTATCCATGATAGTGGGTATCTCTTGTGTATAAACAATAATAAGTGAGGTCATTTCGTTGTTTGGAACCATTAACATCTGATGTAGTCCTAGGTGTCAACCTGGGAATATTATTCTTGACAATCTTGAAGACATCATGAGAAAACTAGGCACAATTTTAACTTTTGGAATTTTAGATGTAGGTGGTTGGAATGTCTCAATTCAGTTTCCATCGAGGAATAAGAATGATATAGTTATTGATGTTGTTAGTATATAAGTATTTAGTAAATTTTGGTATCAATATCCACCTGTATATTTTTTTGCCTATATTTTACATATATTTCTTTGATTGGGATCAATTATGAATAGAAGGTCCCAAATTTTGATTTGCTTTCACATGCCTAGCCCTCATTATTTGAATACCCTTTTCCTACAACACCTCTAACAACAGCTTCTATAGTAAAATTGATAATTGTTTTTTTCTCTATATAAACAAAGACTAAAACTAAGCATAGTGAAATTTTGAATAGTCATATATACATTTCCCATGCCATTTATTCATTTGAGGAACATTCACAATGGTTGCAAATAAATAAAACTTTGGGTTTTTATGCAACTACAAAATTTGGCCACCCTACCAACAATTGAATAACAATGCATTTGGGTGTCTCTAAACACAAAGAAGAATTCCATATGGACATGCAATGATTTTAATAGGGGGAATGATGGGTTCCCAAATTGATATAATTTTGGTCTCTATTTTAATAATGTTTGAGTCTATCTAAGCCACATCTAACCCTCATATATGTCATTCTTCACCCATCCTAGCCATCTACTGTACAAAGGTAATAATGGGTTGTGCTTCTTATATTTTCATGTTTATATGATGAAATTAAGATAAAATTTTGAAGTTTTTATCTATAATACAAATAAATATGCTAACCATGAACATTAAGAATGAGCAAAGCATATCATAGTTTGAAAATAATACAACGATGAAATAGAGCGATGATGATTTTCTCCAAGGTTGAAATAGAGAAATGGTGATTTTCCAAAGGGTTAAAGAAGACCATATCAAAAGGAAAGGAGGAAAATGCATTTAAGAAACAAATGGGCAGAAAAGATCGAATTTTGGAAGTAGTTCAACTTCATTTACCCACACCCACGAATTTCTACCTCATAATTTGGATGTTGTTGGCATCTTTAAGCCCTTGGACTATACATTCTTCCTAGATATGCATTTTATATTTAAATGGCTAGTATTTATAAACCCACAAAATTAGGGATGAATGTAATTACACATAGTTAGATTTTGATTCTTTTTCTAGCTATAAAAACCATTCCCATTCATGTGTGAGGGACAAATTGGAGAATAGTTAAAACCCCTTTGTGAATAGAATTTGTAGTTTGTTTATATATAGAGAGAGAGAAAGAGAGATTATATAACCATGTTTTTAATTAGTTTTTATGTTGTAGGTTTATAAACTTAATGCATATTGCAATTTTTTTTATAATTTCCTTGTTTATACTGTATTTTCAAGCATTGAATTTTATAGGCTTGTTGTCGCTATTTTATTTCTAGCTACTAGATTCATTTATTTAAATTGTCAAGTGTGCATTTGAATTTAAATTAGAATCAAATGGTTGTGTATATTATGTATCACTTCTAGAGCATGAATGTGAACCTTTGTAACCCATAATCAGAGTTAGCCACTAGTCGGACCAAGGTAGAGTCAAAGTAGTTCTTTTTTCTTTTGGTTTATTTTTGTTTGAAAGTTTTATTTTGAGTAGTATATATTGTTATTCACATAAACACATTACAAACCATTGAATCTCCATGTTCTTGATTATGTCCATACAACATATATGTTTCACAAGTTTCAAAAAGAACTATGGGTTGATAGTTAAATGAAGCCTTAAGATAGTTGTATTTCGATCAACATATTTTAGTGTTGTCTATCTCCATTAACTTATTTTTCTAGGTTCCCAAACGAAATTTTCTTTTTCACTAAATGAAAGAGAAATTGTAAGTGACAATTGGTTTGGAAGACTATGTTGCAAATTTTTTCCACTGTATTATCGATTCTCATAATATTTTTTTTTCCAGATATTTACCCTGGAATCTTTCTATTGGGAATTATTTTGAATGCTTGACTTTCTTTCTTAAGTATTCCCTTGGTTTACTTTCTAATTCTTCACCGAAAATGCGTTCACTAATGATGTTCATGATGTGTCCCATGCTGCATGGATTACAAACTTACCTTTATTTGATTCTTATTTTGATGACTGGCGTTTTTTGTTTTATGTTTCTTTTAGTTTACTTATATTTTCCTTTTCATGAATTGGCTTTAGTTTTAGCGCTTACCTTCTATTTGTGCATATTGCTTTCATCTTTTAATTTGAATATTGGTATGTTCCTTGAGTTGATTTGACTTCTTAGTCTTCCCTGAAGATTAATATTTCAGTTTGAGTGAGGAGCAGGTCCAATTCTGGTAACATACTAAAGAAATTTTTATAAGTCATGAGATGCATGGGATACTCTATTTGAATGAACATTCATAAATTTCTTAGTTGTGGATATGGACTGATAGTTGTAGTAGAAAACATGTGCTTATTGATCATACCATCATAATTCCTATGTATAGGAAAGTATTTATATATTCTTTTCTTTGAGATCCATCCACTTCATATTAATAATATGGCCAATACTATGATGGTTTTTTGGGAGACCTCTGGGTTCAAATTGAATTCATGGCATCTACTCAGCAAATCAAAGCAACTCTTGTCACCCTACTTCCTTCATGCCCTATTTGCATATTCATATCTATATATAAAATCTAAAAGGGTGAGCATATTTTGAAATAAAAAAGAAGTTGAAAGATATATTAATAGTGTGGGAAGTACAAGTAAACTTGTCAGAGCTATGGATGCTTGCTGGTAGTGAGGTTATGATTGTATCGTATCGAGGAAAGTTAATCCTTTTGATTGTATACTTTCAAATGTTCTTCAAAATGATTTTTGACTTATGATGATTCATTGATAGTTGTATGATGAAATTGACAAGTTATCTTTGGGACCTTTGCAAATTTCAAATTATTTGATGATCCTATGTGACTACAGAGTTTGATGTTCTATTTTATGCCTTGAATGAGTTTGTTTTTGAGGAATTTTTGAATGGATGACTTAAATGAAGAACATATATGCATTTTGCATCCTCATTGGTGCATGTTGTACCTAATGTCATGATTTATGCTCAAGTTCCTATATGTTAATCATATTATTCATCTTAAAACTCTCGACTAGAATCATAAGATCATTAATTATTTCTATGAAATTGAGATTAGATACACACAACTTTCATGAAATTTATTTACAGTAGTAGGTGCTCATGAAAGGACGAGATCATGGATGGATATCTTTAAGAAACTTATTCTTCCTTTCTCTGCATTTTGAAAACAAACCCAACACTTATTCATAAGTTTGTTGAAGGCAAATGAAAAGGAAAATAATGTAATGTTTATGATATACTAGCAAGTATCTTCTTCCTTGCATAACATATTTTATTCTTTTTGTGGTTGCAGGATCAAGGTTGTAGATTCATTTCCTTTACCTGACCACTTCATTTTGAAATGCATATGGGAAACCCTTAGTTTTCTTCCTCTTGACTAGACTTCTCTCTATTCAATTCTTGTTTATAATTTGAAGTCAACTTTCAACATTCAGAATTAATCCTTGTCTTTCCAAAACATCAACCGGATTTTCTTTTATCACCATTGTATTATTCTCTATGCTCTATTCCAAGGCATAAATTTATTGTAATGTATCATGTGGTCGGAACCTTGAGTCTTATCAAGAACCTTGACCATCGTCCTCTTCCCCATTGTGGAGATGTTCTACCATTTTCTCATAGTTATCCCCAAGGTCTGAAGCCAGCAAGGTTATCGGATCCATGCACTCGAGCTCTCCTCATCTAACTGATAATCTACTTTGTTCATCCTAGTTATTGAAACTCAAAAATCGTCAAGCCAATTAGATTTATCTTAATAGGTGAGCTCCATCAGAGTGCTCAGTCTGGGTTATCTTTCTGTAAAGCCTATCATATCACCTTTCCCATAAACTAATCCTACAAGCCAATCAGATGATCTCCATTAGATATTTGGGTTGTCAAATTACTTCACTTGCCTGGTTTCTTATTCTTCCTTACCATCAGATTCCAAAGTCAATCCGACTTCAAACATCGGGTTTTCCCTCCAAGATTTTCCTTGGTCGGATTGACATATCTCGCGCGCCACGCTAGTGTCAATATCCCTTTCATCCTATGGGTAACCCTTTGTGGCATTGGCGCGGCGTTAACGCGTCGTGTGATGTGTTGTCCTTTTTCCCACTACTTGTTCACCATTTTTTTATCCAGAATCACGTGATATCAATCTCGATATAATGTGTGTACTTTGACTCAACACCCAGGTATTTGGAATCTGTATGATACAATTTGTTTTAATTTATAATCCCTAAGTGTAGAATCTTGACCTACATGTGGAACCTTGACATGCATAGAACCAAGCCTAATTTTTTCATATTTTGTATATATGATTTGTATAGCTTTATTTATTTATTTATTTTATTTTTAATTTTTTTAATTTTATTCCTTTTATTTATTTATTTTAATTTTATCATGGTTTTGCAAATATACACATGGTTTTTAATTTCCCGTGGTTTTCCCAAATCTATCCATGATCCTTCCAAACCTACCCATGGTTTTGAATTTCCCATTTATTCCAAGAATTACATGAGAAAAATACTTTTACTTTTGAAATCATTTTTATATTGGAAAATTACATTTTACACTAAGAATTAAATTTACCAGATGTGCATTTTCCCTAAATCCCTAATGTGTATTTCATGATTTGTTTATGGATTTTTTTTTTTAACTTTTTCAGTAAAATTGGATATGTTTGATTTTCCATTATATATATATATATATTTTCTTTATCTTTATTTTTATTTTTTTAATTTTCTCCAAAATCTCCAAAATTATATTTCATTATTTATTTTCAAACCTAGATATTTTATTTTATTTCTTATTTTTCAATTTATGTCCATAGTTTTTATTTATTTATTCTATTTTATTAATTTTAATTTTATATTACTATTTTATCCACCCAAATCCTTGTATACCACATTAGATTATTTTATTGTGAATTTGGGATTTCACCCATGAGGGAACTATGGAACTATTAGAATATTTTATTATTATTTTGTGCCTTCCTCCTTTCTCATCGGAATTTTTACCATTTCGAAAATTTCCCCATTCCGCAATGGACTATGGAACTATTATAATATTTTATTTTTATTTCAAGCCTTCCCCTTTATCATTGGAATTTTTACCATTTTAGGAATTCCCCCATTCCGGAACTTACCTATTCGGAAGTTCATTGATTATTTTATTAATATTTCATAGTTTTCTTCATTCGGGACTTGCTCCATTCACACATTCTTTATCGAATTCTTAAGTCATCATATGTTTTACTTGTTTTTCCTATTTTACTCCGATGTACGAGCCAAAAAAATCTACACGGGCTCAAGGTTCTATGCCTCCTGATGCAGGAGCATTGTCAGTAGCCAAGCAAGCATGGATGCGGAAGCCAGCTGGGAAAAGCGCCAACACATTTTTCATGTTTTTCATGTTTTGAAAGATTAAGAAGCGAATATAAATGTAATAGCTAGAAGCGTACTTGCATTTATGTATGGTTGTTGTAAACAAATCGTGAGCGATTTGCTCTCATATGTCAATGTAAAAGGCATTTAAGCCCAGTTAATGAAAGTAGGTAGATTTGAATTATAGATTAGATAGTTTAGAAGAGCAGGAGGGAAAACGAATATAGACACCCTCGTTTGTGTATCTTTAGATCATTAACACATTAGCACAGGATAGAAGGAGAGAGTTGTAGCAGAGAGTTGAAGAGGAGAACCCATGTACAGAAGCACTTGAGTTAATATATGGAGCTTTGACTTAGATTTCATGGTGTTATGATGTTTTTTGTTCATACATGGTGAATGATATACTTATGATTGTTTTATTCTCTCTGTTATGCATTTTTTATGAGGCTATGTTGTGTATGTATGATTTCATGTTGAATGTTTGAAGTCTGAGAGAGAGAATAAGTTTCAATTGTTTCTCTTCCTGAGTGAGAGAAGTTCCTACAAGGAGTGCAGTGAAACGTTCACAAGGTGTGCGTTGACAAAGATTATGAGTTTTATCTCAGAAAGATCAGGAGAGATACCGTTGTTCTCATTCTAGCAGAAGTATAGGTGAAGCACATAAACTGTGCAAGGTGTGTGCAGGCTAGTCGAGGCTTTAAACTTATCAACTAAGATTGAAAGGTAAAGGATTGTTGTTGCAGAGGGTGCACAAAGTCGAAGAATCAAATACTTAGAATTATTTGAAAGATTTCCGCAAGGAGTGCATGTAGGAGTCCTTCTAAGACTCAAGTTTGCAAGTAAAAGCTCAGAAGGGTTAGCGCCTTTGAAGTGTTCAAAGAGAGATGAAGCGAAATCGCTTTGTAGAAGTCAAGTTCAGATGAGGAACACTAGTTCATTTTGTAGAAGTCTTCAAGGAAGGAACGAGCGGTTGGAATTCTCTGTGGAGAAATCACGAAGTCCCGAGGACCGTGGGATTTAGTGAAGCTGCAAGGAGGTTAAGTGTCGGATGAATCCACCCTCCGGGAGGTAAGACTCAATGTGGACCGTTAATCGTGATAGTTGAACCATTAGGATCATTTCGGCAAATCGGAGGTTGTAAGTTCGGAGTGCGAGCCAAAACCCTTGGTCGCTCGAACTCCCGAAGCGCAAACTGGATTATCGTGTGAGAAGGCAAGGAGATGAATTTTCAGAAATTTGGAAGTTTGGATTTTGGTGTTTTGGAGGTTTTGTTGACAAGGAGTCGGGACATAGTGGAGTGAAAATCCTGAAGTCACGAGTCGCGACAAAACGTTGGGGTGAATTTTGGGATTTTGGCACTTCGCGTATCGGAAAGCGGAGGAGATAGTGTTCTGGGATCGAGAGTTTCGAACTCCCGATACTCGGAAGTCTGAAATCACGTGGGTCGTCGGATCGGAAGGGTGACTATTGGCTGTTGATTTCGTAGGGGAGCTATTTCAGAGTTCGAGGGTTGGAAAGACGAGAAGCCTCACATCTGGATTCACGAAATCACGAAGTCCGAAACCCAGATGAAGTGAAAAGTCCATTAGGAAGCCAACCTTTGGTGAACACATCGGGATCGACATTTCGACACTTTAGAAGACAAGGGATTGGGTTTCCTTTCTTTGGAATTCCCAAAGTCACGGAACGTGATACATGCATGGAGGAGGACGCGGCCAAACATTTCGGTTTTTGGCATTTCAGGTTTTTTGCGGGTTAAGGGGCCGGAAACCTTGACAATGGAAATCACGATATTGCAAAACCCGAAGTCCCGAATTAGCGAAGGGCGCGACTTTATTGTGGTCAAGGAGACTTGGGTGATGCCTTGTGTTTAATCATGTGGGCACACTCATAAGGACCTATGGAGGAACACCATTGTGTGTGTGTGTGTGTGTTTCCTTGTGGGGAAATCAAAGAGTCAATCAGACTCAAGAGGGAAGATTTAGAACGATCATACGCGGATCTTGGCCTGAGGGTTCAGGAGTCTGCATCAAGTGGTATCAGCGCTGCAGAACAAGTCTTTTCTTTCTGTAGCAGAGAAAAGAGGAACATTTTACAACCATGCCGCCGAGAAGAAGAGATAGTCCAATGCTTGATCTAGCAGTGGAGAGGGAAATGCGCGAACTATGTGCCAGGCTTGATTCCATGGAAACAACACATAGGCGCACAGTCGATGATGGGGATATCAGCGAGGTCAAAAGTGAAAATGAAGTTGGACACAAAGGAGAATTTGCGGTCGAAGATGTTGTAGATGAACACCTATTCAGGGCTATTGCAACGATAGGTGCTAGAGAAAAAAGGGACATTACAGTGTATGAAGTACACCTGGATGTTGAAGAGCTTCTAGACTGGAATAGATCTCTGGATAAATACTTCGACTATGAAGATGTCGAGGAAGATAAGAAGGTCAAACATGATGTCACTAGACTTAAAGGGCATGCAACACTATGGTGGGATGAACTGCAAGCTGACAGACGCTGCAAAGGTAAGCAGAAAATCAAAAGCTGGGATAGAATGGTTGCGAAGATGAAGGCCAAATTTATACCCAAGGATTATCAAATTACTCTGTTTCGGAGGATGCAGAATTTAAGACAGAAGTTGATGTCAGTGAAAGAATACACTGAAGAATTCTACAAGATAAACATCAGAGCAGGTCATTGGGAAAGTGATGATGAAAAGGTTGCCAGGTACATGAATGGTCTGTGATATGACATTTAAGACAAGATGAGCATGATGACCCTTCGGAATGTAGAAGATGCTTACCAGATGGCTCTGAAAGATGAAGAGAAGCTAAGCCAAAACCAAGGTCAAAGAGGTTGAGGCAGAAGTCAAGCTAGAGGAAAAACAATTGCCCAAGACATAACTCAAAAATCTAAAGAAGAGGTGAAGAAACCTCAAACTCAAACTGAGAGAGGAGGAAGCTCACAGAGAGGGCAGTATGCTGGTAGAAATACGTTTCCTTGAGCTAGAGGAAGAGGAAGAGGCAAAGGAGGTGAAGTGAAATGTTTTGTCTATGGGAAAAATGGACATAAATCTTATGAGTGTCCAGAGAGAAATAAAAAGGTGGTGAGACTCACATTGTCGAAGCTCAAGGGCAGAATGTTGAGGTAGAAGATGTTGAGGGCAGAAGATCCTTAATGATGAGGAAAATTCTTTTAATGCTAGAAAATGAGGCAGAGGACCTAGCCCAAAGGAACAGTATGTTTCGGACTGCTTGCAAAACAAAAGACAGAGTATGCAAAGTCATCGTGGACAGTGGTAGCACAGACAATCTCGTTTCTACAGAGATGGTAGAAAAGTTGGAGCTGGAGACTATCGTACATCCAAGCCCATACAGAGTTTCATGGCTACAAAAAGGACATCAGGTAAATGTCACTAAACAATGTTTAGTTGAATTTAAAATAGGAGGATATAAGGATGAAATATTATGTGATGTTATTCCCATGGATGTTTGCTATCTATTGTTGGGTAGACCGTGGCAATATGACANGTGATTCATTATGGGAGAAAGAACACATACACCCTGGAGAAAAATGGGAGAACGCACATGTTGTTTCCGATCAAGGACAGAGAAGTGAAACCAGAGGTGAGCAACATTGTACTTCTCATGAGTGGGAAGGAACTTCTTAATGAAGTTAAGAAGAAGGAAGACACACAATTTATTGTGGTCAGGAAGCCTAGAATTGTTTTGACCAGTACAAGAGTGGATGATTTACCAGAGGAAATCCAGAAGTTGTTGGCAGAGTTCGTTGATATAGTAGTGGACGAACTACCTTGTTCATTGCCACCGATTAGGAGTATAAGCCATCACATTGATCTTATACCTGGAGCCAGTTTACCAAATAAAGCAGCATACAGATTGACATCGTAGGAGAATGAAGAAGTCAAGAGGCAGGTCCAAGACTTAATGGACAAATGATTGATTAGAGAGAGCTTGAGTCCATGCGTTATTCCAACAATGCTCAGCCCAAAGAAAGACGGAGGTTGGAGAATGTGTACAAACTCAAGGGCAATCAATAATATTACCATCAGATATAGATTTCCATTACCAAGGATGGACAATTTGATCGATTTCTTGGGTGGAGCAAGATTTTTTTCAAAGATTAATTTGAAAAGTGGATATCATCAAATTTGAATGAGAGAATGTGATGAATGGAAGACAACATTCAAGACAAATGAGGGGTTGTATGAATGAATTTTCATGCCATTTGGTTTACGAATGCACCTAGTACTTTCATGAGGTTGATGAACGAAGTCCTAAAGGATTTCATTGGAAAATTCGTCATTGTATATCTTGATGATATATTAATTTTCAGCAAGATAGAAGCAGATCACTTAAAGCATTTAGCCACAGTGATGAAGAGATTACAATTAATTGAGTAGAGAATTAAAGGGGTTAATAATTTAATTTATTAAAGACTTACGTATACGGGGGGGAAGAAACATTAAATAAGAGGATAAAACATTAAATAAGAGCATAAGACATTAAATAAGAGGATATGAAAATAAGAGGATAAGACATTAAATAAGAGGATCATTCTTTTGGGGGGAGGCAGGAAGCATTTTGAGGAGGAGGATATATTTATGTGGGAGATTTTTCTGTGGAGATCTCTAGTATGAGGAGTTTGATTTTGGTGGATTTTGGTGAATCAGAAGCAAGGGGCACCAGTTTGTTGGGGGTTTTGGGCACGGGGGCCAAGATATCCTTACGGTATCCTAGAGCTAGGGAGCCGGACAGACTGCTCCTAGCTGGTAGGGAGGAATACTTGGTTTTGGGCAGTGTTTGACACAGTTTCAACTTCAACAACGAACAACCAAATCAATGGGGGAATTAACATCAGGAAGAGGTAATTTATTTATTCTATTAAGTAATTCTTGTGTTGTGGATAAAATTTTAATTTCTGTTGAATATTTATGCTTATTCGATGGCCAATGAATTACGTATGCAATGAGAAAGGAATTATATGTTTAATTGACTGAAATTTTTTGGATTTAATAGAGTTAGGACTCTACAATTTCGGCAAATCAAAGGTTGTAAGTCCGGAGTGTGAGCCAAAACCCTTGGTCGCTCGAACTCCCGAAGCGCGAACTGGATTATCGCGTGAGAAGACAAGGAGCCGAATTTTCAAAAATTCGGAAGTTTGGATTTCGGTGTTTTGGAGGTTCTATTGACAAGGAGTCAGGACATAGTGGAGTGAAAATTTTGAATTCGCAAGTCGCGACAGAATGTTGGGGTGAATTTCGGGATTTCGGCACTTCGTGTATCGGAAAGCGGAGGAGATAGTGTTCTAGGATCGAGAGTTTCAAACTCCCGGTACCCGGAAGTCCGAAATCACGTGGGTCGTCGGATCAGAAGGGTGACTATTGGTCGTTGATTCCGTAGGGGAGTTGTTTCAGAGTTCGGGGGTTGGAAAGACGAGAAGCCTCGCATCCGGATTCATGAAATCGTGAAGTCCAAAACCCCGATGAAGTGAAAAGTCCATTGGAAAGCCAACCTTTGCTGAACACATTGGGATTCAGCATTTCGGCACTTTAGAAGACAAGGGATCGGGGTTCCTTGCTTTAGAATTCTTGAAGTCGCGGATCGCGATACAGGTGTGGAGGAGGACGCGACCAGACATTTTGGGTTTCATCATTTCGGGTTTTGGGTGAGTTAAGGGGCAGGAAACCTCGACAACAAAAATCGCGATATCGCAAAACCCGAAGTCCCGAATTAGCGAAGGGCGTGACTTTATTGTGGTCAAGGAGACTTGCGTGATGCCTTGTTTTTAATCATGTGGGAACACTCATAAGGACCTGTGGAGGAACACCATTGTGTGTGTGTGTGTGTGTTTCCCTGTGGGGAAATCAAAGAGTCAGTCTGACTCAGGAGGGCAGATTTAGAACGATCCTGTGCAGATCTCGGCCTGAGGGTTCGGGGGTCTGCATCACCTCCTCTAGTTCCAAACATAACATAAGTAGAAGGAGTGGGGGAAACAATATATACCATTAAAACTCAATACATCCAATGCATGTGGGATAATGATTTAGAGATGAAGATCTATGGTCTGTATCAACCCCGTGAGAAAATCAACGATTGTTAAGCGTTGATTTTAGGCAGCCATATATTGAGCTCTAGGAATCAAAATTGGGCTTGGGATAGCTCATTGGAAAGATGTTGAAGAGGAGAAAATGATGGAAGAATAACTCAAGCCATGTCAGCAACAAAGATACCTAAAAATTTCAGGTAAAATAGGGCCATGAATTTGAAGGGGGATGAATTGTAAATTCCTCAGATAGCCATAACTCATGATCTAGAAGAGGAAATCAAGCCCAAGATAGTTCGATGGAAAGATGAAGTAGATAAGAAGAATATGGAAGAATCTTATTCACTACATTGACACCAAAAACACCTAGAAACATTTGAGGAACCTGAGAGGATTCAACTAAGTAGAATCAATGATATTTTCAATAAATATCACTCATGAACAACCTACAGAGGGAGATTAACTACTCAAGAGTCTTTTTAAATTATTTTTATAATTCTTGTATATTCATTAACAAAAATGTATGGAAAATTCAATTCATTTAATGAGACAAAATAAGCAAGTTGAAGAGATGTAATTGTTGACTATTATAGAATATGGAAGGTCTTCATTTTGTTATAAAAGGAAGACCGTTGAATGTAAGAAGGGAATTTTTTTTATCTCATCAATGGAGAGCAGAAGGCATTTTGAGATCATTTCCATTATCGAATACATTTGGGACTATTCTAAATTTTTGTTTTTCATTTAAACCTATTGAATATTTATCATATGAACTATTTTTGTGTGTAGTATTTGAGATGTTTAAGTTGTTATGATTTCTATTGAATATAGTGGTAATGTTATAGGTCCAATATGAAACTATTTTTTATTTAATCTAAAACATTATTGCTTTAGCATGTTATTGATTTTCATGATCTATTTATGCAATTAATGGCATTATTTTATACTATGTTCATTCTATAGATTTTATCCTATACGGGATAGGTTAAAAGTAGTTAGATTAATTAGTTTTCTTTTATTTTAGATTAGATTTAGAATTAATGGGAATTCTTTGGGGGACAATTTATTTCCTTTCCCTCCTTTTATTTTAATTCTTAGTGGCAACCAAGCCCACATATTGGTTGGAAATGCTACTCCAAATGAGAGTAGGACTGATTGGGACATGCCATTGGGCGTTTTCCCTTAACTGTTTGGCAGGCCATTTGGACACATCAACAAACTCAAATGAATATAACGAAGAATACCCAATGTTTGAACATAAATAATGAAATATATGGGTCCTTTACTGAGCTAGGGTTCATATGCATCTTGGATAACAAAGAAGATGTGCATGGGAATCATGAATGTTGGGGTTTGGACATAAATATTTGGCATCAAAAGAAGATGTGCATGGGTCTTTCCTTGAGATGGATATCACCTCTTATCATTTGGAAAATAGTAATAATGAGTGGTATTTCTCCAGGCTAGATCTCTCACACATAGAAAGGAAGAAATGAATGGGATTTGTTGTGAGAGGTAATAAACAATTAATTGTGCACCCAACAAGTCATGTGAGTAAATAAACAATGGATAGTGCACCCAACAAGTGATGAGATTGACCCAACAAGTAAATTAAATTCCCAGTAGAGATTATTACAAACCAACAACCAAGTTAAATGCCCAATAAGATGAAGATACCCCAAGAAACAAGTGAACTATGTATAGGAACTTCATTTTTTTCATCTAGACAATGAGAATTCACCCTAGAGAGAGAGAGAGAGAGAGAGAGACCGACTCCTATGAGAGAGAAATAATATTTTATCAAGATCTCCAATAGCTCTGAAAGAATGACTATTGATCTTCCCTCACGCCCTGTGTTCAATGGTGGAGATTAACTAGTTTTTGTAACAGGCAAGAACCATTTAGATATGATATAATATAATCAATAATTATATTATTAATCATTATTCTAAGAGAATTTATTCTCGTTGTTATCCAAACATCAATAGTATCCGCCTTCCAGTTGGTGTTGAATAACTCAAGGAATTGGAACTTCCTTCAGGTTGGAGCCTGAGAATCAGGGGGTTATAGCCTCCTTCTGGTTCAAACCAGATAATTCAGGAAGTTGTATCTTCCTTCAGGTTGATTCTTGAAGCCTGTAAATAGGGAGTTGGAGCCTCCTTCTAGTTGTAGTTGGAAAATTGGGAAGTTGGTGCTTCCAATGAATGTATTCTTGACAATATATAAGAAATAATTTCATGGTTTTCTCTGTTTTGGTTTCCACATAAATTTTGGTGTACCATGTATTGATGTGGCACTTCTTATGTTTATATGCTCATGATATATTGAATTCGATCATATATGATACATTGATGATATATTTCTGATAAAGTTGAATTTTATATATTGTGGTTGAAAGTGGTAAAAGTGATCATACTGATTCACCCCCCTTCTCAATATTCTGACAATTAGTATCAGAGTTGGTTCCTTCAAGGAAACAGTGTAACCATTGGAAGGTAGATCATGGAATATGTTGATATTGGAGTGCCACAATTTGATGGTTAGAATGGCTAGAGATATGAAATGTGGAGCATAAGGATGAAAATATTCTTAGAGGCATAAGTATATGATGTTTGGAAATCAGTTGTTGCAAGGTACACCACTACAAAGAAACCTCTGAATACTATAGCCAAGAAATAATTGAAAAGAAATAACAAAAAAAAATGGATTTCATCTTGGAAAGATTACTTGATTCAGTGAAAGAGAAAGTGGGAAAATGTTCACCAGTTAAATAACTTTGGGATAAGCTACATAATATCTATTTTGAGGAATCTCCCATCATAGAGCCAGAGAATTCTAAAGAATATGTAGGTATAGAGAAAGAAGAAATATGCTTGTCATGTTAGACAGATTCGGAAGAAGAAAATTGTGAAGAAGACACGGTAGATCTTGAAGAAGAACTAATTAGTGATTTAGATTAACTAAAGAAAGAAAGAGAAGAAAACACGTCACTTGAGAAAGAATTGGTCAATTTAAAGGAAGGTGTTCAAATTTCTAAAGAATTCGAAATAGAAGAAGCCAAAAGGATTAAAGAAACATAGAAAAATTACTTGGAAGAAAAGAAGTGTCTAGAATCTTAAATTGAATCACTAAGAAAGGAAGCAAAGTAGAAATAATAACTTAAGGAAAATAAGCTTGAAGCAGAATTCAGTCAATGAGAAAGAAGACTTGAAGAAGAAATCATATTCTTGAAATTTCAACTTGAGGAAGCAAAGAGAACAAAAGAAGTAATGAAGATCCAAATGATGAAGAAAGACATTAAAGTTGAAGAAGAAGAAGAAGATCCAGATGAACTTGTCATAATCATTACATTACGTTATGTAGCTTATCCCAAAGTTCTTTAGTTGGTGAACATTTTCCCACTTTCTCTTTTACTAAATTAGGTAATCCTTCCAAGATGAAATCCATTGTTATTTTGTTATTTCTTTTCAATTCTTTATTGGTTGTATTTTTCATAGGTTTCTTTGTAGTGATGTACCCTATAACAACTAATTTCCAAACATCATATCCTTATGCCTGCAAGAATATTTTCATCCGTATGCTCCACATTTCATATATATGGCCATTCTAACCATCAAATTTTGGTACTTCAATCTCAACATACTCCATGATCTACCTTCCAATGGTTAAATTGTTTCCCTGAAGGAACCGACTCTGATACTAATTATTGGAATATTGAGAAGGGGGGTGAATCAATATGAGCACTTTTACTACTTTTAACCATAATATATAAACTTCAACTTTATCAACATTATATGATAAATGTATCATATATGATTGCATTCAATATATCATGAGCATATAAACATAAGAAGTGCAACATCAATACATAGTACACCAGAATTTATGTGGAAACCCAAATGGGAGAAAACCATGAAATGATTTATTATATATTGTCAAGAATACATTCATTGGAAGTAACAAATTCCCAATATTCCAACTACAACTGGAAGGAGGCTCCAACTCCCTATTTATAGGCTTCAACCTGAAGGAAGATACAACTCCCTAAATTATCTGGCTTGAACCAGAAGGAGGCTATAACCCCTTGATTCTCAGGCTCCAACCTGAAGTAAGCTCCAATTCCATGAGTTCTTCGGCACCAACTAGAAGGCAGACGTTGTTGATGTTTGGATAACAACGAGAAGACATTCTCTTAGAATAATAATTAATAATATAATTATTGATTATGAAATATCATATATAATAAGTAAATGATAATAATAAATAGTTATTGTTTATTCAAGGGACACATCCTTTCATGGATGGTCACCATATGTTCCCTATATATGGAACGCTCATCATTGTAATAATATATCGATCATATCTTATATGAAGAAAAACAACATGGTATCATAGCAGGACTGGGCTTGACTCCCTCACAAGAGGGCCCAGGTAAATGAAAAAGAAATGGAAGCCTAACATAGGGTCACAGATATATTCGTCTTTCATCGTGAAGGTTGTTGTGTTTGGATTCCATGAGACTGCGAACCTCTGCCTTATATAGATATTGTGGAGATGAAGGAAATATATTTGTGAGATAAGGAGGCTTGGACCAAAATCCTATGAAAGCCATATTATATTAAAATATTTTCAAAATCCTCCCCGTACGAGCGGAGAAGCGAGATGGATCATGGAAGACCGAAGTCTTCAGATCGAAAAATATTCGCAGAAGAGTTTTCACTATGTTCAAGGTGAATCTTGAGAACGACAAAGATTATACGACAGCTTGGAGGAAATTTAACATGGACAATGCTCTCATATCCTATTGGAGTGTGTCAACTTGGAGCAATGGTTTCATGTGTGCAAGATAGTTCAAGGGGAATCTTTGAGAACTGCAAATATTAGACGGTATCCTGGGCCCTGGAGGTGTTTCAACCTGGAAAATGCTCACAGATCCGTGAAAAATAATAAATGTGCATGCATCTAGTCCTAATTCTTAATATATCATGGACATTATCGACGTTAGATGGTACAATGTATGTTAACATCCAAGGGGAGAATTACTAAGAAGGACCATGCAAACACATGAAGGTCAGATTTTTGCAACGTTGAGAGAGAGTGGATTGTGAAAAGAAACATTTATTAGTTGAACCTCTTGTCTCTAAAGAAAAAAAAACAACATTTATGTCCACCCTCGTTAAGAGGGAGGTGTGTTGTTTTCTCTCCTCTAGCTGAATAACCCCTCTGGACAAGGGTTTCCCCAATTAGTCATGTGAGGTGACCTAGGGAGTAATGCTCAGTTGGGTACAAGTATTGCTTATGCCATGTGAGGTGGATAGGTATGAATGAGGCTATGTTCGTAGTCTTTCCTATGCCATGTGAGGTGGCTAGGTGCAAATAAGACTACTGGGAGTGGAGAAACATCACAACATGTTCATGGAGACTATGGAAGTGGTTTTGTACCACTGGAAAATAGTTGTGTACTACTATGACATGGAAATATTTGTGTACTATTGTATGACATTTTAGTAGATTTGTGCTACTAGTTGATTACATCATAGTCATAAAGAATGTGGTGAATGATTTGAGCTACTGATGGCATGGTAGTAGCAGTATGATACTAGTTGATTGCAAAGTAATCAGTGGATTACTAGATGAAGGAACCAAGACATTGGTTTCATGTGGAAACCTTGATATGTCTTAGGGGACATTGGTTCCATGAGGGAACCTTGATGTGTCCTATAGATTTTTAAGGTAGGGATCAAGAGGGAGTACATTGTTCCTCACAACCCTCAACAGAATGGGGTTGCGGAGAGGAAGAACATATCTATTGTTGAGAAAATTAAGGCAATGATTCATGATCAACATTTACCTATGTTTCTGTGGGTAGAGGCATCCATGATTGTAGTGTATGTTCATAATAGAATTCCTTAAGGAACATGACTCCCAAGGAGGCCTTCACCGGAGTGAATCATGAGGTTGGACACTTAAAGATATTTGGTTTTTCAATATACATTCATGTACCCAAGGAGAAAAGGACCAAGCTAGACCCTTCAGGTAGAAAGGGTACATTTGTGGGGTACAGTGAGTATTTGAAGGAATATCGGATCTACATCATTGGTCATAGATAGATTGAGTGAGAGACAAGAAGAGATGGTACCTTCCGAGAGAGCAATATACCTCAGAGATATTCATGCTATGTCTCATCTATGAGCCACATCATTGATTCTAAACCTTCTTGTTATGAGGAGGCAACTAGTCATCTAGTATGGAGAGATGCCATGATGGAGGAGTGTCAGTCCATCATGAAGAATGATGTGTGGCATATTGTTTTGAGACCTAAGGGGAAGTTTGCAATGACTTCCAAATGGATCTACAAGATCAAACACATAGTTGACAAGAGCATCGAGAGGCACAAAATGACATTTGTTTCTAGAGGATTCTATCTAGTGGAGGGAATAGATTATGAGGACAAATTTTCTCATGTTGCTCGATACACTTCTATCCAGATGATTATTTCCCCTACAACATACATGGGTTTGAGAGTACATCAGAAGGATGTAAAGACAAAATTTCTCAATGGAGAGATTGATGAAGGAGTATACATCGAGCAACCAGATGATTTCGTGATACATGAGAAGGAGTCTCATGTGTACAGGTTGAAGAAGGCCTTGTATGGACTCAATCAACCACCTCGAGCTTGGTATACGAGGATTGATGGACACTTGATAATTTTTGGGCTTCAACAAAAATGTTGTCGATCCTAGCCTATACTACAAGACTGCTAATGGTGAGTCCTTGATTTTGGTCTTCTACATTGATGATTTATTCCTCACTGATACATAGAGCCTTATTGTTTAATGCAATTATGCATTGGCCTCTAAGTTTGAGATGGAGTACCTTGGTATGATGCACTACTTCTTGGGACTATAGGTGTGGCATAAAACTGATGAGATATTCCTGAGTTAGGGGAAGTACACAGTTGAGATATTGAAGAATTTTGGGATGATGAACTTGAAGCTTATGGCTACACCAATGGTGATGAATCTAAATAAACTAAGTGTGTCTTATTCTCATTCTAACGTAATTGATCTGAATATGTACACACAGCTGATCGGATAATTGATGTATTTGGTTAACACCAAACCAAATATTTTATATGCAATGAGTGCACTTATCCAGTTTATGAGTCAGTCGAGATAGACACACTGGATATCTACGAAGCATGTGTTTAGTTTCTTGCGAGGAACAGATGGAAATGATCTGAGATATACTTCCAGTATTGATATGATATGGTAGGAATTTATTGACTCTGATTGGGAAGGGATCGCAGTCGACATAAAGAGCACCTTCGGGTGTTGCTTCACTTTGGGATCTTCCATGGTTTCCTAGTATAGCAGGAAATGGAGTTTTGTGGATTTGAGCACAACAGAAGTAGAGTACATTTCATTAAGTATGTCAGTATGTGAAGAAGTGTGGCTCTGCGAGATCCTTGCATATTTATCCGAACATGTGTTGGATTCCACCATTATTCATTACGGTAACCAAAATTTGTGTGAAGATATCAAATAATCCAATGTTTCATGATGAATCAAAACACATTGAGATCAAGTAACATTACATCTAATACATGGTGCAAAGGAAGGAAGTATTGGTGCAATACCTTCCTACAGATGAGAAAGTTGTTGATGTTCTTACCAAACCATGATGAAGTTCAAGTACTTCCGTGATAGACTTGGCATGGCAGAGAACTCTTCCCTAGATGAGAGGGAGTGTTGATGTTTGCATATTCTTGAGACATTCTCGAGATTTTACTCCTCTGTGACTGATTTGAGTTGATCTGTGATGACAGTTATCTAAGAAGGGATAAGTGAGGTTGGTCTTATAGCCTAACGTCCCTTGTGGATAGCACATGAGGACATGTCAAGGGAGTTGACCCTTGACGTCACACACTATGGGAGTTGACCCTAGTGTTTATAGAGGGTGTATCCTCTAGAAGTCCACATGGGAGTGTCATTTGTGACAAGCATTCTCCATATCGTACTCCTTTGTGAATTGAGTTGATTTGATCTATGAGGACACTTATTCGAGAAGGGATAAGTGCATTTTGGATTATATCCCAATGTCCCATGTGGAGAGAACATGAGGACATGTCAAGGGAGTTGACCGTTGATGTCACACACTATGGGAGTTGACCCTAGTTTTTCTAGAGGGTGTAGCCTCTCAAAGTACACATGGGAGTGCCATGTGTGAAAAACCTTTTTCTACTATGGTGGTTGTGTACCACTGGTGAAGACTGTGTGTCTCTGGACAATAGTTGGGTACTACTATGGAAATATACCTCCCTAGCTAAGAGGACGTGTTGATGTTTCAACATCGGGTGAAACTTCTTCTAGATTGGGTTGTAGACCAAGGGAGATAGGATACATTTATCATAAAGGTGTAGTTTTGGTAAATGGGCCCAAACATAGTCCTTCCTTGATCATGATAAGGAATAATACGGAATCAAGGTGCTTGAAGTGATTTCCACGTGTTAGTTAGCATCGGGATGACATTCACTCACTGGTGTGTACTTGTGGTGAAATATACTGGTGTGGTATTTTTCCTAGTCATGGTGATTTGACAAGGCATAATAAAGACTCAATATACTATATATTATTACATGTGGACTCAGAGTGAGCCTGGTCTTGGAGAGAGTTAATTGGCTCAGAGGGAGAGCCGCAGAAGGAGTTTCTCCTTGGTTCATGTGGGAGAGAGACATCTCCCAAGACTAACAGACAAGTGTCATGAGACTAGGGTGAAGTTTGTATACTTCAAAGACAAGCCTGGCATGATGCAGAATGTCTCCCTCATTGAGAGAGAGTGTTGATGTTTGGACAACATCGGGAAGACATTCTCTTAGAATAATAATTAATAATATAATTATTGATTATTAAAGATCATATATAATAAGTAAATGATAATAAGAAATAGTTATTGATTATTCAAGGGACACATCCTTTCATGGATGGTCACCATATGTTCCCTATATATGGAACACTCATCATTGTAATAATATATTGATCATATCTTATATGAAGAAAAACAACAAATACAACCCCCTTTCCTTGCCATGTCCTGTTTCCCTAAAATACAAGTGTAGACCAAATTGTCACTACCACAATCACTGCCATTGTCACTTCCATTGTCACTGTCACTACCACTATCACATCAACAAGTAACATGTCAACCTTCCATTGTCACCAACCTATCACTATCACCAACATTTCATTGTCACTGATACAAAACCAAATCCTTGATCACCAACAACACCTCTCAACCAGATGCTCAAACATCACCAAAACATGCCTCTACCAAGCATGTACTAAGAATGTTCCACAATATCACCAAGATGCAACCTAATAACACATAGAATAATGTACCTTTACATCTATAACTGACCCAGTTCCTTTGATCCTGATACACAAACCTGTAGCTTTACCTCAGTCCTCAACAAACTGGTACTATAATCTTTTCCCCAAATCCATATTGTCCTCATGGGACTAAGACTACTATCTAGCAAGGCCTTGCGTGATGATCCCTAGAAAACTGTAGGGGTGCCTCATGTTACATCCTCAAGCTAACCCACGAGGGCCTACTTAATTAGGGCTACAAAGAAACCCTTTCTCTCTGCAAGTCCAAAACTTTCACTCTTCCTTCACACTTTCTCTGTTTCCTAAAAATTGACCTCAGATTCGCCAATAGACCAAAATATTCTCACAAGATAGATATTCAATGAATGTGTGTATATCATTATGAGATACTCCTTGAGGTGTATTTATACTTTTTCTTAGTAACTTATCTCCTTAATCTTAGGGATTCTTAATTTTTCTTGTCACAACCACTTTACCCTTTCATTAATGACTTGTAATCAATTAGGGGCTTCTTAACCATTCTTCGGGGCCTCCAAATTCATGAGGTCATATATCCCTAAATGTGAGGAACCATGTGGCATACCAACTACTATTGGAAATGGCATGATGAGAACTACCCATCTATGAGTATGTTACCTACAATTACATTGTCCTTCATGTCCTTATTCCTTAATCAACTTTGGGTTCCATAAATGCACCTTCGAGACTTCATGTAGACTTCATCAAATGCACCCATCACATATTTTGACATCAACCATTCTTGTTGACATCGATGAAAACTAATCACCATCAATCACGATCACAAATATGAGGTATCTTGAACACTCTAAGGGTCGACATCAATGACATCTAATTATCCAAATCAATTTTCCAACAAATAGAGTGTGCAGCAAAATATTTCAATGACATTCTCAAACATAAATCACACAACAATATATGCATTGTAGTCTGTGATTGTTTTTTATTCTTCCCATCTAGTAAAATACTCTGTCATAGTGATTGTATACCTAGCTCTTGACCTCTTGGTTGGTGGATTGATTGGTTCAACAAAGTCTATTTCCCATTTATCAAAATCATGTAGTGTAACCTGTAGATGAAAAGGCATCTCATCCATTTGGAATGGCTTTCCAACCCTTTGAAAAACATCACATGCCTAAAAATATTCTTTATCACCCTTGTGAAGTGTGGGAAGCCAGAGTCCTCTGCAGTACATAATATTTTGTGTTATCACTTTACCTGCATACTGTCCTCCTGTAATACCTTGGTGTGCTTCTGATAGTATCATTAGCCTTTCATTTTCTAACACACATCATCTTAATATCCCATCTTCACCTAAATTATACAATTTTCCTGCAATCAGTTGATAGTTCACTGCCTTAACCACTAGCTATTTATTTTGCACAACTTTCATGTTTGATGGAGCCATTCATGTACTCAAGAATTGAACAATGTATGTGAAGTAGTCGTCCACCATTTGAAATGAAAATAAATGCACATCTAGTAAACTATCATCTAGATTCCCTGCATCTTCTCCTGATAGTATGCATGATAATCGATCTAGACCTACATTCAATTTTCCTGGCTTAATGATGACTGCAAATTCTTATTCTTGGAACAAAAGTAACAATCTACAAATTCTCCCCCCTAACACTGGCTTGTTCACTAAGTATCTTAGTGCAAAGTGGTCTGTATACATATTGAAATGAGAACCCAACAAATATTGTCTAAAATTATACAGTGCATACACCATTTCCACCCCTCTCATTCTGTTTTAGTTTAGTTCTTTTCTGTTGTTGATAGCTTCCTACTTGCAAATGCAATTGGGTGGTCTAACTTGCCTTCTCCTAGATGAGATAATAATGCACCCAAAGCTATGGATGATGCATCCACATGAACATGAAATTCCTTCTTCCAATCCAAGAATATCAAAATTGGTGCAGTCACTAACTTCTTCTTCAATGTGTCCAAACCTTTCTGAAAGTCCTCATTCAATTGGAATTTAGCTTCTTTCTTCAGCAACTTCTCCATGGGTGTTTTTATCTGTGCATATCCTTCAATGAAATTTCAATAGTATCATGTATGGCCCATTGTTTCTCTTAAATATCATACTGATGTAGGTGGTGGTAAGTCTAGAATCAATGTAGTCTTAGCAAGATCCACTAACAAGCCTTGCGTACATACCACATGCCACAAAAAAATTCCAAAAGGTGCACAATTTTATTTTTTTCAAATTCAATGAAATATGACATTGCCTACACCTATCCAACATTAATATCAATACTTCTATATGATCGGTTAATATAATAAAAACATTCAAATCATCCAAATAAACTTCAAGGAACTTATGAATAAATTCTTTAAAGGTTGCAACAACTACTCTCGAGAAATCTGCAAGTCCATTCTTCAACCCAAAAGACATCACTATGTACTGGTAGCTTCCACACTCTATTGCAAAGGTAGTCTTATGTCTATATTCTTGCGCAATATTTATATGGTGATATCCTGAGAATCCATCTGTGAAAGAGTAGGCCTCCTTCCCCGCTACATTCTCTATCACTTCATCTATAAAACGTATCGGAAATGGATCATGCAAAAATGCATCATTTAGCTTTCTTAGGTCTACACAAATTCGAATTCCCTCTATTTTCTTATTTTGTACTACCATTGGACTTATCCATTCTAATTATACTATTGTTTCAATGATTCTTTCTTCTAACATTCAGTCTATCTCTAACTTTACCTTCTCTTTATACTTTGGGTTCAATATGTAGGGTCTCTATCTTATTGGATTAGCATCTAGTTTCAAAGGGATCTTCATTTCTCCTAACTTACTAGCTATCCCTTTTATTTATGAAAATGTGGTTGGGAATAGATCTTGATACTTCTGTAGTAATACTGCAATCTTTTCCACAATTTCATCATTCCAATAGTCACCTATCTGCACAAACTTTGGTTTCTCCTTTGTCCCAATATTCACCTTACGCATCCTTAATGGTTGTGCATAAAAAAACAAATCCAAGCTATGGACATTATATTGCATGTTCCTCCTCAATTTCAAGTATTTGTTATTTATGGGATCTTCCTCATCTTGATATTCTTTACCAACATTATAACATTATATTATTTCATGAATTGTCATAGAAGATTTATGCGCACTACACATAGGTACTACATCCATTGGCCCTTTTCCTGAAAAAATATTGTTTTTAATAACCTGAAAAGTTGCATCTACTAATGGTGATTCATTTTCAAATGTAAATGTTATCTTCAATATTTGGGTTAGCTCGTCCTTGTTCATTGTTTCTCTATGCATTTCTAGTTCCAGGTACTAGTTCTTGGGGATCGTATCCAATGTATGTATGAACTTATGCATCCACTCCTTTAGTACCAAACTCCATATATTTCTAGACTGTGAAATATGATTTGTTAGGTCACTTACTCCTACATATGTCTTCACAATATAATCAACTCGGTACTAAATCTAATTTCCATGAATCTTTTACATTGTTACCAATATTCTATTCCTTCTTTATGTGAATCCCACCATCTGGCTGGAGTGGCCTTCAAGAAAAAAATTAATTCCAATGATATTTGTTGTTCGAGTATCTACAACTAAAAATCATTTACAAAAGAGCCTATGTCAGTCAAACCATCATACTTGAGTGGGTCACATAAATTCTTTCCAATCCAACGCAATGATCGAGTAATGCAGGAACATTGTTTGGTTGATACTTCATGCATCCCTTGTTTCCAGTGTTCTAAACCTTCCTTTGAATTTGACGCACATGAGCTAATGCTTCTCCAACTTAGTGCACCATCTGTAGTTAGATTAACGTAGTCATCCATTCATACAGTCATGTTATATATGTTATCAATTTCATTCCCTTTAGCTAGTTCTATGTATCTCTTTCCTTCCGTTGGATCTAATGGTGCAGTAAACTTCAAGTCCCCTACTTCTAAGATCATTTCCCTTCTCCTCAGATTAATAATCGCCTAATTTTCAAAGGCCCATTCAAGCCCCACTAGCACTAGATATGAATGACTATCATCCATGATCTCGATGACTTTGGAATCTTCTATACTACGCACCCCATCTATATTCATAGTTTCCCCTAACAATCAACCAATTGGTATTATCTTGTGTTGTTTCACCAATATTAATTGGATGGGAGACCAAATTATCTTCGACTTCCCCATCATTTCCCATGTTTTCTTTGGTAAAACATGTACATCATAACCCAAATCTAAAATAACATTGTCCATGTCATAGTCCCCAATCTGCACACTTAGTTTGAATTCTTTGCTCTTCCTCTTTTTGTGCATTACCTGATTCACTACCCTCAGCATGGTAGGAACCTCCCTTTCTTACGCGTAATGATCAATCTTTCCATGCAATGCATTCAATGCAGTTTCATATTTCATCAATCTAAACAACTTTTCAAAAAAACATTCAAAGCAATTACCTATTGAAGCGACCTTTCTGAGATAGTACGATCATAGACCGATTATATGTCAACCACAAGAGGCACAGATGATGTCGATGCTATCCAATATGGTCCTAGTATCTCCTTCCTTGTTTGTTGATACGCCTCTTTTTCTTATCGTAGGTTAAATGTCGGCATAGGTCCTGCTGATTTCCTCACCTATTGCTCCATTTACTTCCCTTTATCATCCATATCCTAGCTCCTCTTCACATGACAACATCTATTTTGGTTCCTTCATCACACTTCTCTATTAATATCTTTTGTAAGTTTTGATTCATGTTCTAGTTTTGATTCCCTCTTTCCTCCCACTTTGCAAGTAGTTGCGAACAATCTTTTGTCACATGATCCAATGCTCTACAATATGTGCAGGTTGTACAAGGATTCAAACAGTCATGAGATAAGTTTCCTGATTGATTACAATTATAGCAGATTATTGATCCTATACCTCCTTTGCCAAAACCCCCTATGTCGTGACCTCTACCAAATCATCCTTGGCCTCTTGGAATAAATCATATATGCTTGTTATACTATGGAACACCTCCTTTTGTCATGATTTTTTCCTCCTGAATTCTATACATATTTGAAGTGTGCTCTCTCATTGGTTCGAATGCACAATAATCCTTCTCTTCATTCCCTACAAACTTTAAAAAATTATAAAATAAATTCTAGGGCATACTCTAGTATTTCTACAGCAATGGACAATCATGTGGATGATGTCCCCATTTCTTGCATATTTCACAGTACCCTCCTCCTGGTAATGGATTCGATGCTCCTATCACCAAATATTGTACAAAGGCTAGGAATTCATCCTTATGGTGGCCTTCAGTCCTACATGTGATACACTAGACCTGTTCTCTCTTCTCCTTTCCCTTTGTAAGATCTGCTAATTATATTAACATAGTTACTGACTTAATGAGAACTGTGACCTCAAAACGAGAACTCTGGCCCAAAAAACCCATATGTTTGCATAAAAAACATCAAAATCAACCCCCAAATCAAAAAGTGGTGCTACTGGTAGCACCATTTTTTTAAACGGGTCAAAATTACAACATTTTTCAAACATGGCCTTCAAAACTTAAACAATAGCTCGGAAAAACCTTAAAATCGGCACCTAAAAAAAAGAAGATGTTTTTGATTTTTTTTTTTCCTTTTCAAAACGTTAAATTTTGAGATCATTTGAAATCGCATTTTTATCACTCGGTACCATTAAAACCAAAACCTCAAAATCAACCATCAAATTGAAAAGCACTGCTACCGGTAGCACCCATTCTAAAATTGGGGTATGAAAATGACACATTTTTATAATGTGGTAAAATAACTCATCATCACTGTAAACAAAATCATAAAATCAACCCTTAAATGTTTACTTTTTAAATGTTATTATCACGCAAAGCACAAGGTAATACATAATGCCATAAAATATCACAATATACTTTAAAAATTCAATGTCACTTTTTAATACTTTTTTACTTATAATAATAAAAAAGTAAATACAAGTTACATTGAATGACACATAAGTAATTTCTTAAAAGCATTGTTATATTGACCATATTCAAAACATATGAGCTAAGAAATTTAATTATATTATCCATAATAAAAAAACATATCATTCATAAAACATAACAAAAGATTCATAACTTCATGTAAGATCATATGTAAGTTCAATGCTCATTTTTAGTTACCATACAAACATCATATGGATCAAAAATGCATAAAATGTTTCATACACTTATTCAAATTGACTGAGGTTTCTGAAATACCATCATAGTCTACATTGTCTTCAGATGAATGCATGGATGAAGATGTAGATGATACATACTCTTCTCTATTGTCGATGAATGAACCATTTGAGTCTACATGTATGCCCAACATTTCAGATGTCAAATGACTTTTAGATCTATGACTAGGTTCACCGGACTCCCATATTGCATTTATTTCTTGTGGCAACAAACTCTTGATAATCTTTGTTGTCTTGAAGTGAAGAGTTCCTCTCTTTGTCAAATTGAAGTCATAAACAATTATGTCGACATCATCTAATTTTAAGAGTTTAGTGCGACGACGAGTTGTATTTTGACCCTTTCTTTTTCTCTTTCTATTGACATGTTTTTCAACCACCATCTCTGGCTTGTACACACCATTGAATGGGTGCGTACTTGTTTCATACCAATGCACTTCAATTGCAATAACATGATAATTTTCTTTCTCAATCTTTATAACCTTTCCTATACATAATGGATAACCATGTGGATCTTCAGTTGCTAAAACTTCAATCATGCTACCCTCCTTAATATCTTGTATTGAACCCCTATAAAGGTCTTCCATGGCTTCACATTGTGCACCAGACTTTCATGAACCAATAAAAAATGTATTTCCTTTGCTTGTGTAAACACAATAGCACCTTGAGATTCTTGTTGAACTTCAACAATGTTTGTTTCTTCAGATTCATTTGGCATATTTTGTTTCCAATGAAATGGAGTCCTCAACATTGTATCTTCATTTATTGAGTTTGAAATTATGTCACTTTGACTATTGAAAAAGGAATCCCACCAAACAGAATCAACAACATCAAAGTACTCGTATGTATCCTTAATGGACTTTTTAATTTCTTCCAGGCATTTAGATTAATCTACATCTCTATTACGCCTCTGTGCATTATGGATTTCAGCAACTGATTGTAAAAATGATAATTTTGATGCAAAAATTGGACAATCTAGAATGAACTTCAAAAATGATAAACCTGATGGAGGCCCCCATTCTGTAGTAATTGAATATTGTTTTCCCCATATAAGTGTTTTCCCATCAATTTTTTTGAAACAAAATTGATGTTGGAAGCCAATGTCATTAAGATGCTCAATACATTTTTCTTCACGATGTGATCCCTGAATAAATCTTCGCATGTCAATAGTTTCTTATAATATATGAAAAATTGGCTCTGGAATGTATGATTTCTTGATACATCCAATCAATGATGTAATACTTCCAACACTTTTCCTCTTCAATGTTACCAAAAAATGATTGAACATTTGATCAATATGATCATGAGTGTGTCCAACAAGAAGGAAACAAACCTTCACCTTTTGAAATATTACCATTTCAACAAGCATGCTTAGATATCAAAAAACAATTTGATTTTTATTTTCACGACTAGTGTTGTACAATTGTAGATAGAGAACTTGAGGAAGATTTACAGACCAATGAGTGAGCACATGATGAATTATGGTGATGGTCATATTTGCATCATTATGAATATTTGAAGCTGTGAAGTAACTCTTGGACACATTTTTTCATTGAAAACCATACAACCAACCAAGTGAAACTGAATGAAATTCTCTTCCCATAATTTTTTGGGTGTACGGAAAAAATGTAGTAGAAGTTTTCTCTTTTGGTCCATGCCATCAATTATCATATCTAAATATTTGTTTGGAGCATCATAACACTTCTTCCGATATTTGTACAACTTTTGTCTTTCACTTGATTGTTGATTTTGATGTTCTTGAAGTGCTTTGACTATGGAATCTGCACATGACATAAAATGAAAATATTGATTGTATGTTTTAATAGTTGATAACTATTCAATTTAAAAAAAAAATATATATATATTAAATACATACTTCTTTCTGCCCCTTCAGATTTATCTCTTCTTGATTTAAGAGTAGCATATATACTACAAATTAACATCCTTGACTTCTTAGGAATACGACCATTTTTTAATTGTTTCTCCCATATTCTTTTAAAATATGCATATGTAATAAAATTACCATTTCTTTTAACACCTTCAGCATATCATTTGTACAAGTTGTAGATTTCCCCCCTTGAAAAATTATCTAGAATATGTATTGTGTCTCTATCTGGCATACACTCTCCATTTTTTGAAAAGAAATCACGCATCCATGACAATGTAGGGTTTGTGAATGGCCCACTTTCTCTTCCATGATGTACCTTTGAATAAAATGATGGATTATTTTCCAACCTTGTCTGGATTCTTGATAGATGAAGATTACCAATTGAGTGAATTTTTTTGAAAGACTTTCTGCAAAGTAAAATATTCCCAATGCGATAATCATATCCTGTATTGGTGGATATCATGCACCCCATCAAATATAAATTTTGCATGCTCTTATTCATTGACAAATATGTCTTCCTTTTATTCAAGGCATACATGTATTCCATGTTTTTCAAACAATTATTTTGACTACATTCACTTGAAATCAATTCACTTATGGAGATTGATTTAGTGAGAAATTATTTCCTAGACCTTGTATAACTAGAATGATTTGTATTGATATAAAAAGGTCTAATCCTGGTCTTTGACACAATGTTTCTTTGTAATGTCTCCACTATTTCATCATCCTCACTAGAAAGATTTTCCTTATCACAACAAGGAGTATCAAAGAAAACATTGTCAAGAGATTGAACTATAGAATGTCGATCACCTTCATTTGTTGCAGTTGAATGATTGAGAACATCATCATCAACATAATCATTTGGAGGAAAATCATCATCAACATTTTGTCCACTATTGACATAATCATCTTCAGTTCTTTCAAAATCCCCACTTGACTGAAAATTTTCACCATCTTTCTTAGTGCCTTGAAAACCTTCATCGGTATCTTGAAAATCCCCACTTGGAGGAAAATAAACATCAACATTGTTTCTTTTAATTTATCACTCGGGAAAGAGTGACTTCACTACTTTGAAAATCACCACTTGATAGATATTCTTCATCATCCTCATTACTGGCTTCAAAATCCTCACTTGAAGGAAAATCTTCATTATCCTCGTCGGTACCTTGAAAATCCTCACTTTGAGGGAAATCATCAACACCGACATTGCTTCTTTTAAATTCATCATTTGAGAAAGACTATCCAGTATTTCCATAATCATCATCATTACTTTTTAAATCCCCACTTAGGGGGGATTCTTCTTCATCCTCATTCGTGCCTTGGAAATCCTCACTTGGAGGAAACTCTTCATGAGTACCTTCAAAATCCTCACTTAGAGGAAATTCATAATCACCAACATTGTTATATTTAAATTCCCCACTTGGGAAAAAGTGTCCACCGTTGTCACAATCATATTCATTTCTTTTAAAATTTCCACTTGAGGGAATTTCTCCATAATTTTCATTGGTGTCTTGGAAATCTTCATCGGTACCTTGAAACTCCTCACTTGGAGGAAAATTTTCATCCCAATCATTTAAACGTTGATCATAGTCTCCACTTTGACCTACATTTTGATTATTTTCATTACTATTAAACTACTGACTAGATTTATCACCATCATATTCATCCTCTTCATAATCGGTGCCCTCAAAGTCCTCTGATTTAGGACTTTCATGAGGAACATGTTGAATAAAATTGCTTGCACGATGATCAAAATTGTGACTAGCTGAAAAATACGACACCTCATTTTCATTACAAACATTCCTATGGCATTTATTAGTCCCAACAAAAGAGGTGTGTGAACAATTTGTTGATGTCTCAGAAATAAAATCTTCTTTATCTGACAAAGCCATCCCTTCTCTCTGATAACATAGAATGATAGAAATGTTCACCCTCCCTATGACATTATTATAACATGCGTAATGATCTTTTCCCTCTGAATCCCCCCCCCTCTAAATATTCCCCAAAATTTCACCCCAAAATATTCCCTCCAAAATTTCCCCCTCAAATTTTTCCCTCCAAATTTTCTCCCCAATTGTTTTCGCTTATTTTTCCTTAAAAAATAAAAACAACTTTTACTCTTTTATTTTGTTATTTACATGTTAAACACAATATTTATCATGTTTATTTATTTATCCCACATTTATTAAACATATTGATGATCCATATAATTTTAGGTATATATGTAGACAATATACCTAATTTTTATTTATCCCACATTTGTTATACTAACAGTAATTTATATCATATGTGTTATATATACACAGTCTTGTTTTATCTTCTGATATTGTGTTTCTTGGGCAATATTTGTTTTAGGATTTGGAGCAAGCTAAAACATCGAGAAGAAATCTGAGGAGAATCTAGAAAGAAGAAACATTGAGCTCGACATCCGAGGAGAATCTAGCATTTCAAAGGTTAGTTTATTTTTAAATCACATAATATTATGAAAACATATTGTGTATAAGATTATCTTTGAATCACATAATATTTTTTCATGCAAAAATTAAAAAACATTAAATTTTTTTAGATGTTTTCTACTCTTTTCTAAAAAATACCCAACTTTTTAAAAAATTTGAGACTTTTTTCAAAAAATCTTAACAAAATCCTTAAGAGTTTTTGAAAAAAAATGGAAAAAAAGTCAAATTTAGGTATAATTTTTTAAAAAGTTATCTTTTTTATTTAATTTTATTTAATTTTTATTAGTTTTGGCCCATGGTGGTCATTGGGCAATGCACGTGCCTTAGCTGCGGGGGGTTGGGGAAATGCACGACATCACCCTAGCCTGGCCAACCCTGTGGCCAAGCTGTGGGCATAGCATAAGACCAATAAGTCTATGGGTCGAATAATTTTTTACATATGGGTAAATTTTTATTTATTTATTTAAATAGTTTTTACATTCAATGTTGTGATTTTTAGTTTATTATAATGTGAAAGTACTAATTTTATTTTTTTATCTTAATATAGGAAAATGGAAGGAAAGATATTATCTATGAATATATCTGGATCACGACCTGCAATAATGGCATCCAAAAATGCAACTGGAACCTCTATGAATGTTAGGCAACAAAATGATAGGTTAACACCTGAGCTATCAAACGCAATGAAGAATGTTAGAGAGTGGAAATTTGTGGAAGGTGAAAACAAACAAGAATATTCTTGGTTTGTTAAAGACAAGAAAGGAAACAATGGAGATCGTATACGTTTGTATTGTGCCGAATTAGAACATGTGAAAGGAAATTATCAGGCACTTGGCTTGTTACAAGATATATGTTTGGTGCCAGCCACATATATTGTTTATGCACTTGTCAAACAAGGGAGAACGTATATCAAGTTTAGATATCATTTCAAATTGAGCAATTATAACAAGAATGAATCTTTTTCATAATTATGTGCATCCATCATTGATGACATTGAGAAAGGCAGTGTAATTTTTTTATTTCTATTTTTGTGTCGATTATTATTTTTAGTATCATGGTAATGTTTTAATTTTATTTAACATGAAAATGTTATATTTTGTTTTTACAGGATTTTGTTGAATGAATTTCACATACGTTAGTGGGGATTTACTCTACAGAGAATGATAACATGGATGTCATCAACGTTTTTCATATTGAAAAGACACAAGAAGGAAAGAAAAAGAAACAGAAAGTAATGAAGGTTGAACCTGCAAGAGTAGACATAGAAGAACATGAAAGAAGAAATAAAAATCCTCATTCTAGAAATCCTAAAAGGGTTACATTTAAAAATGAGGAAACTCCAAATGAATATTTTGTTGAGATTGGTCACAATGAGGTTATCTTTCCTTCTCGCAAAAAGAACAAACAAGATAAACGCAAAATAATGATGGTTGATGATGAGTTTATTCCTATTGATTATGAATAAATCATTGATTTAGATGAAACACATTTAAATCATAAGAGGAAGAAAAAAAATGTTGATAATGTTCAAGAAGCCATTGTTATCTCATAGTATTATAGTGAAATTTCTAAAGGTAGCAAAGAAATAATAACACTAGGTGTTGATCTAGAGGATGGTATTATGAAAACAACACAAAATGTCATTAGAAATAGAATGAGGACAAAAAACTTAGTTGATTATGGCCACACATTTCAATTGAATGTGAAACAACTTTATAAACCCACAGAAGGGCGAGAAAAATATCAAATTAGAAAACCGCATCACTTGCATATTCACAATTTGAAAGCATTGATTAGATACAATCCATATGAACATGTGGTTGACTACCTAGTTCTTGTTGACCCAATGGAAGTTCCTAAGAGGGAAGAATTTGATAGATCAAATTTTTTTGACTACAAATATTATGTGAATGGAGGAAATCATTCTATTGAGGCTAGAAGAGAATTGATGCAATAATATCTCAATAATCCTCTTTTAGAGACAGTCAAATGCATAATTTATGCCAATTTAACAGATTTAGAAGAAAAATTATCGGCATGGGATCATAACACAGACAATGAGTACATAATTTTTATGACCTTCATTCAAAGGGTGAGATTTATCCACAATGAATTTTCTGAAATATGCCACAGGGAGAGATCAAATGTTGATGTTAAGCTTCAGAAGCAATGTTGTATGAAAATAGGATTTTCACTTGATGATGAAAATACAAAAGAAAAATATTGCAAAGGAAGTGATATATTTAGAGTTGTGGATAACTATTTTCAATTGGGATTTAGAACTGAATAGGTATGGGATTTGATAGATGAGGTCTTCACCCTATGGGAAAATATTAGTATAAAAAATCAGAGAGTTAAGAAGGTTAAACCATTGATATGTGGCACAAGTAAGACAGGTCCTGACATAAGAAATATTCCTAATGATATGACTATAACACCTTGGATATCAATACAAGGAGTGAAGGATGATTAACTTATCATAACTATATTATCACATGTTAGGTTGGGAGAATTGTCAATTGAAGAAATGTGTGATGAATTTAAAAAGTAAGTCTGTTGATTTATTTTTATTTATGTTAGGATAAGAAAATTATTTTTTTCAGTTTAACATATCAGTTTAACATTATTTTTTTTTTATTTAGTCACAAAGTGTATATGAAAATACAAGAGAAAATGGTCAATATGTTCAATGAATAAAGTTGGGATGATGTTAAACTCAACTATCCAGATTGAAGCTCTTTAATATTATTGAAACAATTTTTTGTTTCATTCAAAAAGGTATGTTGATTTATTACATTCATATTATTCGTTTGTAAGTTAATTTATTTATATTTTAATAGTTATATATATATAACTATATTTTTTTTGTTTCATTAAAGATGCCAAAGAATAATGNTCGACACTATTCAATATAAAGTGATATTAGGTGATTGTGAAAAACTTGCGAGTAATGTTCCTAAAAAAGAATACTCCCTAGTTATTGTGGATATCCCTCATGGTTATAATATCCAAAACATTGAATATGATATTGAGCCTTATACTTACCAAGATTTTAGTAAAGTGGTTATGGGATTTACAGAAGTTACAACATCACCATTTTGGATATTTATAGTATTTCATTCAGACACACAACAAGGATTAGTACAATCAAGCTTCAAGGGGAAAGAAAAGACAAGGATGTAGTTTATTTGGTAAGATATTGAAAGTGTATGTTTAGAAATTAAGATTATAAAACAATTTTATTAATTCACAAGTTAATTGAATTTTCACTTATTTATGTTACAGGGACAAGCCAAATATTCAAAACTCCAAGAAAGAATCATTTAAACGTGATTTTGAGAGTATACATCTTGCAACCTGGACAAAAGATGACTCTTATAATTCTATTCTTGCCAATGCAAATGATGGATAGACTCCTAGTAGTATATTGGTATACATGTTGATTAAGGTTGGTTGTGATTGATGTCAACCCTTGAAGAAAGCCCTGTAGAAAAAAGGTTTGGGTAATGGACCCAATATTGTTTGATGTAAATATGACTCATTATTGTTTTGTCATGGTTGATAAGAAGTAAATATGGATGAACTCCAAAGTGGTCCCCTTATGGTGAAAACCCTCACGGGAAGACGCTTTGTGGA